>PVHX01015828.1:0-45310 GCA_004024805.1 Geosciurus inauris
ACAAAGAATCCTACCCATGAAAGTACAACCAATTCTCAATAAAAGCACAAAGGCAATCTAGTGATTAAATAAATAAATATTGTCTTTTCAACAAGAGTGGGTGGAATAATTGGATATTTATATGTCTACATTGAATTTAGACCATAGTTTGAACCACATACAAAAATTAACTTGGCATGAATCATAGTCTTAAATATAATACTAAAATATCTTTTTCAGGAAAAAAAATGGAGAAAATATTTGTGACTTTGATGTAAGCAATTAATATTTTAAATATAACAACAAAAGCAGAATCTATAAAAATAAACTGAAAATCCATATTTAATAAAAATATTTGTATAAAATATTAACCAGTTTTCAATGGACATTTAGAGAATATGTAGAGAAATCAAATATTTCAAGAAAGTTATTTTTAATTTTCAAGCACAATCTAAAATTCTTTCTTTCTATGTATATTATACATGCCTATTCTGTGGTACATGTGTGCATATTGTTTCATTACATCCTTTCAGCAGTCCTATAGGAAAAATATAATTTTCCTCATTTTACAAATAAGTAATAACAAGACTTGAAAGATTAGATAAGGTGCCTTGGGTTAACAAGCTAATGTACATGAATATAAGTGTAAGACCTAATGCAATAAAGCCCCACAATTAATGGTTAATGTAACAATTATTATTAGATAAATTAATTGGACGCCAAAAGGACAAAGGTCATCATAGGTTATGTAACAAATCAATGGAAATTGAGGTTAGAGATGTGAACAGGCAGCACCATCACAAGCCCAGAACATATCATTTTATACATTTGTTAAGCTGAAATACTCACTGTATTTCTTATTTGCTACTTCTCTCAGTTGAATTTCTTCTTCCTCGCCCTTTCTTTGCAGAAAAAAAACATGCTCTGAAATGTAATTTAAGAGAAATTTTAATTCTCCAACTATCATAATACTTATCAGACTCTCACTAGGTCTTAAACATTCTTATGCAAAAACACTGAAAATTGGAAGGCACTTACTTTTATTGGTTTTGTCCTCTCTCTCACACTTGAGACTAAATAATCTTTCAAACCTATGCTCCTTTCCCAGAAAGACAGAAGGAGTTATAAAATTGGATGCATCCTAATTAAATTCTCCCCAGAGAGCTTTTGAAGAGGTGAATAAGATAAATACAAGTCCAATTTCTTAGCTATTACTATTATGGATTAAATTGTCTAAAATTTTGTTTACACCCAAATGGTTCATATTTGCTTCCCCTCTCCTCAGGAGTTCCTACCTTTTTGAATGTGAATTCACAATGTGAATTTTACTTGGTTAATAGAATATATTTAAAGAAATAACAAAAATAATGTCACTTAATTATGACCAAAAGACCTTCCTGGATTATCCTGTCTTCAAATAGAATCTACTCTCGCTTCACATTTAGGCTCTAAGAAGTTTTAAATTCTGTCTGTGGCAGTGTGGATTACATTATATTCATAAATTCTTTAAAATATTGGCTGATTTCCTCTAGTAGAACACTTTGTTTAGCAGAATCCAAGTAATTAAACTATATAGCTACCTTTTTTCACATTTTTACCTAATCTTTCTGAAAGTGTTTTCATCTAACAAAGAACAATGTTTTTAATGTTCTTATAGATTAAAATATTCTAGTAGAAACATTCACATTTTCTCAGTATATTTTAGAAAGCCAATCTTATACCTATTGCAGTTATTGCTGTACCAATTAATGAAATAAAAAAGTAAATTTTTGGTTTTCTTTTGTTGGATAAGGTACTTGTATATCCACATGAACTGGTATTCCTCTTATCCAATTTAGCCTTGTTAGACACCTCCCAAGTGAATGTGTCAGTTAATAATACAGTTATTATGGAGAATACTTTCAAAGAGGGGAATTTTATTCTTCAAGGCACTGCTACCTTGAATACACAAATGGCTAATTTGTTTACAACATACAAGGATCGATCTAAAACATTTTAAAAAGATAAAAACTTCAGTAGATATAAAACATGTAAACATTTTAACATGAGAAATTTAACATGTAGAATATATTTATACATAAACAAAAGAATATTTTTTACACTCAATATGAATTCAATCACATAATCACATAATCAATCACATAATCAATTGAATATGAATTCAATATGAATTCAATATGAATTCAGTCAGCCCTCTGCATACAAAGGTTCCACATCCACGAATTCAACTATACTCACACCTAAAGTATTTTTTTAAAATAATTGCCTCTGTACTGAGTAATATAGACATGTTTCCTTATTATTCCCTGAATAATGCATTGCAACAATGATTTGCATAGCATTTAAATTTTATTATATATTACAAGTAATCTACTGATGATTTAAATATACGCAGGTATGTGCATAGGTTAAATTAAAATGCTACACAATTTTATATGGAGATTAGAATGACTATTGATTTTAAAATCCACAAAGGGCCCTGGAACCATTCCTTCCATGGATACAAAGAAAGTATATAACAATAGGAGACATTTCTCATAGTGATCTCAAAGCAGAAGAATGAAATTATTTCCTTGACTAATACTATCAAGGAAAATCTATAATGCTTAGGATAATCAGGCAAAAAAATCATCAAAGTCTTCTTTATAATAAAACCCTGAAGGTTTCCCTAAATTTTTGTAATCAGGTGATGTTGCTGTTAATGATATTGGTTTCTGGCAAGCCCACGTGTATTGAGAGCCTCTGATGATCTATTAGATCATTTTGCTGTTTGTTACATGAGACTAACAGTAGCTGCTGGTGCCATAAAAGCAGTGGACAAACCATCTGCTGGCAATGGCAAGGCCCCCAGTTTTGCTCAGAAAGCTCAGAAGTTCGAATGGCTATTTTCCTTGATACTCTCCACACCAGACTTATTCAGTGGGGAAAGAATGGTCTTAAAAGTGACTCAATGACCATTGAGATAGCAAAAGTATAGTTAATAGTAACAATTCATCATAAAATCTTCAAAGAGAAAGGAGAAAGTTTTATGGATCATTTTGTGTCCATGTGTTATGCCAGTAGTAGTTTTATTTGTTTTTAGAATTGGCACTTTTAAAGGAAACAACCTGACCAAAAATCTGTCACAGAATTTTGAGACCTATTAAAACAATACTTAATGTAAAAAAAAAAAATGTAATGGAAATAATCAACAGCAACATTAATCAACTGGAAGAAATAATCCATGAACTAAAAAAAGAAAAACTGAAGATATCATCAGAGAAAAAAAAGAATTGAAAAATGAAAAGAAATGAAGAAAGCCTATTGGATTTGGGGGATACCTTATTGGAAGTTAACAAATTAACATTATAAGGATCAGAAACAATAAAATAGAAGAGGCCAAAAATTTATATTTAAAAATAATGACTCAAAAATTTCCAAATGAAGGAAGAGATATGAGCATCCAAGTATAAGAAGCTCGAAGGTTCCAAGCAGGTTCAACCCAAAAGAAATTCACCAAGGCATACCGTAATCAAACTGTCAAAAAAACAAAGGAAAAGGGGAATCCTGAATGCAAGAAGTGAGAAGAATTTTCTCACATATAAGTTAAAGTCCATGAAGTTATCAACAGAAACTTTCTAATCTAGGAGAAAGTGGTGATGATATATTCAAAATAATAAAAGAAACAAAAAAATCAGAAAACTCTTCCAACCAAGAATACTTACCTGGCAGAGATGTTTATAAGTGAAGAAGATATTTTAGCAGGCAAATAAAAATTTAAAGAAATCATTATCATGTCTACTAAGTAAACCTATTGGGAGTTCTTTAAGCTAAATTGAGAAAATTACAATTAGTAACACAAAAATATACCAAACAAAACTCACTTATAACAGGAAGTATGCATTCAAACTCATTCTAAAACATTAATGGTGATGTACAAATAAAATATCTCTAAGACAAAAATATTAACAATAATTATTGCTATAATAACTTGACAATGGAAACGCAATATTACATATGTAAATGAAGACACCAAAAAGAAAATGTATGTGTTTTTTGGGGGGAGGGGTAGGAGTTTTTGTTTATGATTAAAATGATACTATTACATGCTTAAGCAGACTGTTAACAAGGATTTTTTTTCATATAACCCTCATGGTAAGCATAAAGCAAAATACATAAAATTATATATTGATATAATATATATATAATATATATACTATATATAAAATAATAAACAGTGAAAACAAAGAATACCACTAAGCCTACCACCCTCAAATTACAAAAAAAAAAAAAAAAAAATAAGGCTAGTAAGAGAGGAACAAAGGATCTACAAACAGCCATTAAATAACAAAACAGCAAGAGTAATATTTTAGCTACCACTAATTACTTGAATATAAACCAAAAGAAATAGAATGGATTAATGGGTCAATAAAATAATACTCAACTATATGCTGCCTGCAGGGGAATTTCTTCATCATTAAGAATACACATAAGCCGGGCATGGTGGCGCATGCCTGTAATCCCAGCACTTAGGGAGGCTGAGACAGGAGAATCGCGAGTTCAAAGCCAGCCTCAGCAACGGCGAGGTGCTAAGCAACTCAGTGAGACCCTGTCTCTACATAAAACACAAAATGGGGCTGGGAATGTGGCTCAGTGGTGGAGTGCCCCTGAGTTCAATCTCCAATACCAAAAAAAAAAAAAAAAAATACACATAGACTGAGTGTAATGGGATGAAAAGGGGATACCATGCAAATGAAAACCAAAAGGGAGTAGGGGTAGCTATACTTTTATCAGACAAAATAGTGTTTAGTCAAAAACTGTAAAAAGGGACAAAGAACGTCAATTTTATAATAGTAAAGGGGCCAACTCACCAAGTAGATATAGGAATTACAAATACAAATGCACTCAATATTGGATTATTTAAATATATAAAGAAAATATTAATAGATCTTACAAACATTGAACATGAAGTACACTTTGACCAAATAAATTTAGTGGACAAATACAGAACATTCTATTTAACAGCAGAATACATATTCTTCTGAAGAGATCATGAAATATTCTCCAGGATCAATCATTTGTTAGGCCACAAAACAGTTCTGAGTGAATTTAAGATTAAAATTTTATCAAATATTTCTTTTAACAATAAATGATATGAAACTAAAAATCAAAAACAAGATAAACCTCAACAATTCACAAATGCATACAAATTAAGAAAAACAATCATAAAAGCTAGTAAGACAAAGAAGAAAATAATTTAAAAATGTCTTGAGACAAATGAAAATGAAAACATAACATGTCAATGCATATTAGATTTTAGCAAAACCAGTCCTAAAAGATTACAATGATGAATACCTACACGAAGAATAATGAAAATCTCAAACAATCGAACTTTACACCTCAAAGAACTAGAAAAAATAAATATAATTAATCCTAAAATTAATAGGAAAAATTAATAATACAGATCAGAGCAGAAAAAATGAAATGGAAACTAAAAAAATAGAAAAAATCAATGAAACTGGAAGATGATTTTGAAAAGAAAAAATTAGACTGACAAACTTTGAACTAGATTTAACTAGAGAGGTCTCATATGTAAAATCAAATATGAAACAAGAGGTATATTAACTGATACTACAGAAATACAAAGGATCCTAAAAAAATACTATGAAAAATTATGTACCCACAAGTTTGATAATATTAGGAGAAATGGGTAAATTCCTTTTAAGAAACATAACAAATATTCATGGAGGTATAGGAAATCCTTACTGACCAATAGGAGATTGAATAAGTAATTAAAAATATCTGTTCCAAGAAAAGCACAGAACTTGGCTCACTGGTGATTTCTAACAAATTTTTAACACTTCTCAAACTATCCCCAAAAATGGAAGAAAATGGTATATTTCCAAACTAAATTCATATGGCCAGCATCATAATTACCAAAGACAAAGATGTTAATTGAAAGGAAAATTATAGATCAAAAACTCTGATGAACATAAATGCAAAAGTCTTCAACAAAATACTAGCAAAAAAATTTCCAAAGAACATTAGAAAAGTCATGTACTATGATAAAATAGAATTTATTCTTGGAATGAAAGAATGTTCAGAACACACAAGTCAGTAAATGGGATATAGCACTATGGTAGAATGTAAAACAAAAATGACATGACCATCTGAATCACTACAAGCAAAACTGAAGGAAAAACTCAACATCTTTTCATGATAAAAATTCACAAAATAGGCATAAGAATATATGTCAACACAATAAAATAAACACAATAAAATCCATATGTAACAAGCCCACAGCTAACATCGTACTAAAGGGTAAAAAGTTGGAAATGCTTCCTCCAAGATCCAAACGAAGTTAAGGATGCTTATTCTTGCCACTTCTTTTCAATATTTTATTGGAAATCCTAGTCGGAGCAATCAGGAAATGAAAAGAAATAAAAATTACCTAAATTAGAAAGGAAGAAGTAAAATTAGTTCTGCTTGAAATAATATGATTTTATAGAAATGCGATCCTAAGGACCACACACACACACACACACACACACACACACACACACACAAAACAATGAACAAAACAGTAATGTTGCAAGATATGAAATCAACTGCCAAAATAGCAGCATTTTAATTTTCTAATAAGAAACTATCAAAAAAATTTTAAATCTCATTTATAATAGCATCAAAAATAATAAGAACTTAGAAATAAATTTAAATGAGGTGGAAGATCTTTATAATTAAAACTTTAAAACTTTGATGAATGAAATTGAAAAATACAAATGCAAATGGAAAGATACCCTATGTTCATGAGTTGGAGAAATAAATACTGTCAAAATGTCCAAAAATAATATGTAAATTACACATAGTAACATACAGATTCAAGGCAATCTGTTAAAATTCTTATGACATTTTCACATTTTAGTCATAAGATTCATATTGAACCACAGAAGATAATAAATCATTAAAACAATCTTGAGCAAGAACTAAGCCTAAAGAATCACACTGCTTGATTTTCAAATATACTGCAAACCATAATAACAAAAACAGTATGGTCCAGGAATAAAAACACAGAGACCGATTAAACAAGATAGAAATACCACAAATAAACCCACCCATGTACTGCCAAAGCATCATGAACAAAGACACCGAGAAAGCACAATATTGTAAGGATAATGTCTTCAAAAATGGTGTTGGGAAATACAGATTTCCAAATGAAAAATAAATGAAATTAGGTCTTTGTCTTACACCATTCACAAAAGTTCAAGATGGATTAAAGAATTAAATACAAGATGTGAAGCTATAAAATTCCTGAAAAAAAAATTGAGGAAAAGCTTCATGAAAGTGGTCTTGGCATTGTTTTATGATATGATGCCAAACAGGCAGCCAACAAAAGCAAAAATAAACAAATGAGACTATATCAAAATAAAAAGCTTCTGGGCAGCAAAGAAAACAATCAGCAAAATGAAAAGATAGCCTAGAAAATGAACAAAATTAACTAAGCTATGGAACTAACCTACATGCCCTTCAACAGATGAGAGGATAAATATATACACAATGGAATATTACTCAGCCATAAAGAAGAATGAAATTACAGCATTTGCATGTAAATGGATAGAACTGGAGAATATCATGTTAAGTGAAGTAAGCCATCCCAAAACCCCCAAGATGGAATGTTCTCTCTGGTATGTGTATGTTAACACATAAACAAGGGAGGATAGGGAGGGGAGCCATAGGCTTTCACTGGATTAGACAAAGCGGAATGAAGGGAAGGGAGCGGGGATGGAAATAGGACTGACAGTAGAATGAATTGGACATAACTTTCTTATGCTTATATACTAATACATGATCAGTGTAACTCCACATCATGTTCAACCACAAGAATGGGAACAAAATCCTCATGAGTTGCATCCTATGTATGTATAATATGTCCAAACACACACTAGTGTCATGTATATCTATAAACAACAAATAAAAAGATGAAAAGTCCAATATACATGGAGAACTTATACAATTCAATAGCAAAATACAAATATACATCAAAAAATGTGAAAAGAAATCAACAAGTTGTTTTCTCAAAGAATACAAACAAATGGGCAACAGGTAAATCAGGAAAATGCAGACAAAAATCATGAAGTACCATCTCACATTTCTTAGGATGGCCATTATCAAAAAGTTATAAGAGAACACAAGTTTTTGAGAATATGGTAAAAGGGGAAATTGGGGTAGGAATGTAAATTGGTAAAGAAAATCGTGTGGAGGTTTTTCAAAAAATTAAAAATCAAACCAGCAAATGATACAGCAATTCCACTGCCAGGTATTTATTTGAAGAATAAAATTCCTATCTCAGTGAGTTACCTACACTACTTTGTCCTTTGCAATATGCATTTTTCCCATTCAGAAGAGGATATGTGCCAAAGAAAGAGATTAAGTCTAGGCCAGCTTGCTGGATAATCTAAAGAGGGTAATTTTCCTGGTCTATAGTTCTTTTTTTTAAGAAGTCTTTGGGATACTTAAATTGTGCTAATCTATCAATCATATTGTAAGGTGAGAGTCAAGAATGAGTGGTCACTTCAAAAATTCAGTAATAAAATAAGTATTTTTCTTCCTGCTCTGTGTTCTGTCTTGTAGTAGGTAAAAGAAATGCTTTAAGTCAGTGAGTCTCAAATTTAGCATTCATAACTTGGTAGGATTATTAAAACACAGATTTCTGAAACTCTCCCGTAGTGTCTGTAGATCTATGTTGGAGCCAGGAAATTTGCATTTTTAACAACATCCAGTTGGTTCTGGGACTGTAAATTCAGGGGCTATATAATGGCAATCATCAAAATAAGAAGGCAGGAAATAATTCCAGTGTTCATAGAATTTAAAATCTGATTATTTTCACATTAGTACCCCATTGCTCTAAAAGTTACCATAAATTCAGTGCCTTCAAGCAACACAAATTTCTTATCTTACATTTCTGCTGGTCATAGTCAAAAATAAATAGGAGGACTGTATTTCTTCTGTAGGCTTTTGGGGAGACATTATTTGCTATACTTCTTGGTATGCGGAAGGCATATGCTCTGCTGCATTTCTTGGCTCATGGCTCCATCTTCAAAGCACTGTGTCTTCAAGGTTGTCTCTGTCCCTCTCCCTTCTGCTTCTACAATCACATCTCCTTCTCCCACTCTAACTCTCCTTTCTCCTTCACTTTCCTTGTAATTACATTGGGCCCAACAGACAATCCAGAATAATCTTGCAAAATGCCTAATTTTTTCTGTGTAAATTAACATACTCAGACATTGGCCAAATTGGGACATAGCACGGCATAGTCATGAACCATGGAAAATCATACTTTTGAAAATCATGGTAAATTGAAAGCAACAATAAGGCATTTTTGAACTCTTACTTGGACTTTAAGTGAACCAACCAATGGTGCAACCTTAACTAAGTTCACAGACATCTTTGAACACCTACCTTGTTGTAAATGGAGTGATGGATTTAGTTGTAGCTGAAGTATCTAAGACTTCTTAGTGTTGTGATTCTGTAACTATAGAGACAATCTCAGATTTTTAAAAACATTTTAGGACAGGTAAAAAATAGTTACTGATTTTTAGAACACAGTCTAAATTTCAGTATTATTTTTTTAATCTCAACATGTGTTTTCTTTCAGGAATTAATTTCTGTATGGTTATGCTATGTTTATCAAAGAGAGGGTGTTTTTCTTACACTAGAAGCCTATGGGAACAAATGTACTGAATCTTACATACAGTTAGACATTTAGAGATTTCAAGTATCAAAAAGAAATTTAAATTAAGGATGATAAATTACATTCTAAAAGTAGATCCTTCGGAGTTCTATGTCAGAAAAGAAAGAAGTGGCTTATCCACGCTTTAAGCAGAGATAAGCTGCATGTAAGGAGGGCTTATCAGGGCATCCAGAGCACTGGATGGTGGGCAGATTGACAGGAGGTTGAAAAAAGAAAATTTGAGATTTTGTATGTTTTTCCCTGGATGGTGGATTTTTAATCAAAGTTGAAATGGGGAGAGAATTCCTTTAAAGAATCTAATTCTACGTTGGTAATATCACCTACAAGCAGAGAGATGGTGACAATTTTCATTTAGTGAAATATGTTTTATTAAACTTCTAGGGGAATAAAGTTGGCAAATAACATCAAAGCCCATTAGGTTAAATAATTTGTTGAATTCAGGGTTATTTAAATAGGTATCAATGTGAGTTTTGCTATAACAACAAAATGGTGTTTTCACCGTTTTCAGCATGTTTTAACATCTATTAGGCACCACTAGAGGGCAGGATTATTTCTCAATTTTGCTAAAATTGGTTCTCTAAGAGACTAACCAAATAATGGCATTATACACAAATTTTTGTAAACTTTTTTGAAAGAAAATGGTGGTGGTATTTTCATATTAATTTCATTCTAATTATTTTAAGATGTCTTTTTTTAAAATTCTCAAATTTGATCCTGCTTCACAAATTATCTTACACATTTAAAAGACATTCATAGTTCATGAACACATGATATTTTGAGTTTAAACCATTCCTGATTTAAAGTAAATGAAACTTAAAAAAAAAGAAAGAAAAGAAAAAAGAAAAACAACAGCAGAACAAGCGGTTGAGGATGTGGCTAGAGAGCACTTCCCTAGCATTGCATGTGAAAGGCCTCGCTTTAATCACCAGGACCACCCGTTAAAAAAATAAAAAATAAAAAATTCAAGCAGAACAACAAAGGATAGAACAGAAAATAAGCATCTAATTTTAGATTCGACAACACTAATTAAACATTTCTTTATACTAGCCCTTTTGTAAGAATCTAAAGATACATATAGCAAGATGTGTTATTTTAAATATTTTATTTGGAAACCTGTCTTTAGCTCCCTTTCCTGTACTGAATTAGAGAAACTTCAATGTGCTTATGTACTTACTTCCTTCTCAGAATGTGAAACATTGTTAGAATTGTCTCTTGCTCTGTCCCCTAACTATATTTTATAATTCTTAGGCACTGATCCAAGATTGTGTCAACACTGTATTCCAGCGTACAGAATAGAGGTTGCCATAGAGTCGATAGATATTCAATAAAAATTTGTGGCTACATTGTAATAAAGGTAGAAAAAAATCAATGAAAAATTAATTATGTACTATGGTGTATCTGTTATCTATTAATTTATTTTATTCCATTTCACACCAACACACTATTGATTTTAAAATGATATATGTAGAAAAGTTAATCAACGATAACTTGGTTCTCAAATAAGCTCAATTCAGGAAGACTTTCTTGGTAAATTGAAATGTTTCTTAGATTATGTTCAGTACTAAAACTAAAAGATGAATAATGTAGTCTAAACTATGAAAGGACCAGTGCAAATAAAAGCACATAAAATCAATTATTTTAATCATTATAATTAAACACATTGGCCATTCAAGGATCAACTGTCATGTGTTGGTGGAGATGTAGGGAAAAGAAAACCCTTACACAGTGCTGTCAATATGTAAATTAGTACAGCCATTGTGAAATACAGTATGGAGTTTCCCCAAAGAAATTAGGAATAAAACTACCATATGATCCAGCAAACATATTGCTGGGTATAGATATCCAAAGGGATACATTTAGTTCATACTTTAAGGTACAGAGTGTTCAGAACTAATTCCTTTCTTCCAAACATTAGTTTATGTTGTGAAATTTGTATTGATTTGTGAAAATTCTAGACATTTAAAGGTGCATTGTAAATGGTAGTGCACAGGTGTGATTTGGGTATGAGGTCTTCCCCAAAAAGCTCATGAGGCAAAGCAGGAATGTCCAGAGGTGAGATGACTATATTTATGAGAGCTGTAACTTAATCACTGCAATAATCCATGTAATGGATCCACAATATGAAAGGACTACTGTACTGGGTGGTAAATGTGGGCATATGGGGTACAGATGGAAGAAGGTTTCTGAGGATGTACCCTTAGGGATTATATATTATTCCCCTGCTCCCCTGCTCATTGCTTCTCAGCTGCCATGACCTGAACAGCTTTCCTTGCCATGACTTTGCCATAATATTCTGCCTCAGCTTGGGCCCAGAGCAATGGGCTCTGTCTGGACTGAGACCTCTGAAACCCTGAACTAAAATTAATTTTTTCTCTTCTTTGTCTTTCTAGTCAGGTGTTTTGGACACAGTGATGAAAATCTCACTAACACATCCATAGTGAATGTTCTAAATAGGAAGGAAATAAAAATAAGTTTTGGGGGGACAAAAGGAGGAGTTTACAAATGGAATAATTACAACAGAAGCCCATGTGATGTGTTACAAAAAAACAAAAGAAGGAGTTGGAAAAGTAATCATTATAATTAGAGAGAGAAGGAGGAATTGGAGGCTGCAGGATTGATAGACAGAGATTTTGATATCAAAGTTAATCAGCTGTTTAAAAGAAGGGAAATCATTTTTTCCTTGTGGTTGCTAGGATATTCCAAAGAGCGAGAAAGTCTGTGAGGGTGACTTAAATCTCTCTGTTGTCATTTCCATAACGATTCTGACTTATCCTGACTTCCCACTTTACCACATTCTTTATCAGTAGCATAAGTTAAATTTTTCCCTTGACTTGCTCTTTTAAAATATAAAAACAACAAAAAAAGCCTATATAAATTTAATCAATTAACTTGTTTTCATGGATACATAATTAATTGTAGGCACATGAAGACAAAACTTGATTAAATATTCAGGTTTTTATCTTTTTCTTCATTTCCCTGTTACATAAAGAAAGATCTATTCTTCTAGATTAAGCAACTCTTCTTATTGTTTGTGAACACTGAAAATGATTGGTCTTGTCCTTGAGTGCATTCGCTAACACAGGAGGGTAAATATTTAGAGCAATACACAGGGATTTAGTCTGTGATTCCTGTTAATGTAAAGAAATATAAATGTTTACAGTGTATTTATCCCATGATGTTTGTCTTGGGACTGGTATAAAAAATGACAACAACTATTTTTTAAAAGTAATCTACAGCCTTCACTATATTTAAATTTGGCACAACCTAATTCAGGAGACATTATGGCTTCTGATTGTCTTAGAGGCTGTAAAGCATCAATCTAAATATAGCCAACACTCCTGAAAGATAAACAAACTTAAAATCAAGGTTATGTGTAATTTATAAGGCTTAAAAAATATGCATACTTAGAAAAGCCAATGTAGAAAAATAGAGAAGACTTTAATTATAATTCTTCACCTTATGTGATTCACAAGCATAGAAAAGACACAATGTCAATTGATTTTATTCATTTATTTATTTATTTTGGCACCAAGGATTGAAATTAGGGGCACATAACCACTGAGCTCCATTTCCAGCTCGTTTTATTTATTTACTTACTTACTTATTTTATTTTGAGACAGGGTCTCACTAAATTGCTCAGGGCCTGACTAAGTTGTTGAGGCTGGCTCTGAACTTGGAATCCTCCTGCCTCAGCCACTCGAGCTAGTGGGGTTACAGGCGTGCAGCACCATGCCCATCTCATGTGGTTAATTTAACTGATTTGTTAAAACCATATGTTATACATTCTGCTGGTATGGAAGTGCAAGTAAATGATCCTTAAATGATTTGATCTGAAGATGAATTACATTAGCAGAAGATAAGTTATTGCAGAATCATCTGTTTTTAGGCTAAAATAATTATCCATTTTTGCTTTCTCTCTTTGTTTTATTCATAGTTATGATGAGAATTTATTGAAAGGTTCTTTTATTTTTTGAATACAGGAAAACAAGAGCTGCTCAGAGACTAGCTCAGACATTGACATTGTTCTCCTTGTTATGAACCTGGCTGTTACTGAAAATATTTCTGACTCTCTAACTTGATTGTTTGCATCAGTTTGCGTAGGTGTAGGTGAAAAATACTCCCATAATAGGAAAACTGCTTGCAGAAGTGTTCTGTGGGAAGTTTTTTGCATTACTTAGTCTAGTTTCAGAAGCAAGTTGGGAGTCCTGTTCTGTCAAATGCCTCTCTATGTGCACTCACAATTTGCTCCTCATTACTGTCACCTTCAAAGGGGTTAAAATATACAGTTCTGGCATGTTGATACTGCTTAAGCTAAGGACCCTTGAAAAACATCAGGAGCAAAAGGTAGCTTTAATCTCCATGCTATTCTTTAGAAGCAGAAGCTGCAACTGCCATGTGAGAGATGCCCCTCCCATGTGAAAGATACACCATCTTTATCCTAGAATATGAGAAGACAGAACTCACAGAGTTTTGTACATACCTTATCTTTTAACTCTCCCCACATAATTTCATTGTTCCCTCACAACTAACTTTTCTGTGTCCCATTCAGTATATCAGTAATGGACTCCCAACAATTTCACTGGGTCTTCCTTTCCCTATTTGGACTCATTTGCCAGGTAAAACTTTGTATTATGCTTTTCTCCTGTTAACATATTTCAATTTAATTCTCAGACTCAGCCAGGATGCTAACAGGATGAAGATGGAATTTTTACACCCTTCATTTTTATCACACTGATTTATAATTCTTTGTATAGCTACCTTCTCCACTCAACAGTAAATTCCTTGATGTAGGGAATGTGGCTTAGATCTATGGGTTCCCAATATCTCACACTATTTGACATAAAATTCAACACAATAAATCTTTCACTATTTGTATTCATAATCCTATCCTGAATTGTGTTACAAAGCAGGACTTAGTTAAGAACCTGCATTTTTATGAAAATTAACATTCCATTGAATAATCCTAATTCCCTCTTGTTTGACACTGAGGACTGTCTAAATAAAATTCTAAATGAATCTAAACTATTGCAACTCAGGTTTTATGTGGTCAATTATCACATAAAACTGATTTGCACAATTGACTCTCACGGGATTTTAATTTTCAAAATGTGTTTAACTGAACACTCCTCTTTAGTTTGTCAGAGAAATGACCTGTGGCATAAAAGGTGTGTGTGTGTGTGTGTGTTTTTTGGTACTGGAGATTGAACTCAGGGGCACTCGACCACTGAGTCACATCCCCAGCCCTATTTTGTGTGTTTTTTTAATGTAGAAACAGGGTCTCACTGAGGTGGTGTGTGTGTTTTAACCTGAATAGAGTTATATGATCTACAAATAAAAAACTTCTAGTTACTGTTTTTCTGCAAATGTCTTTTTTGATGGTTCTTTTTAGCTATATATGACAATAGAATCTATTCTGATATATTTACACAAGCATGGAATATATCTTATTCTAATCAGGATCTAAGTTTTGTGGATGGTGAGATTCACTGTGGTGTATTCATACACAACCACAGTACATATTTATACACCACAATGTATATGAATACATATGAATACACAGTGTATTCCTGTACATAGGAACATTATGTCAGATTTATTCCACTTGCTGATTTATTTTCCTTTAATTTTTTATTTCTATTTTCTCTCTTCATCCACTATAATCATCCATTCTATATGTCTTCTGCCTTCTCCCCATTCATCTTTTGAAGGTGCAATCTCTTTTGCAACTTTCTGTTTGTACTGTTGAAGATTGCTTATTAGACCATTTCTATTCATTGTGCCAACTAACATTGTAGATGTCATAGGAGGAACTAAATATTTAGTTTCATGCTATATATTGTTTGCATTGGTTGTTGTTATTTTTTGTTCTCCCCTAAACTGCGAGGTATTGGAAACCTTCAAGGAAATTATAAATTCAAAGGTTAGAAACTCTGCTGCCTCAGATTCATACTGATAGATGGGTAGACACGCAAACAATATGAAAAGGCAAGGGAACAAACCATCCCAAACAACCAAGAATACGTCAATAACAGACTCCATTAACACCACAGTGGAGGAAATATCAGAGAAGGAATTTAGAAAGTTCATAGTTAAGCTGATCTTCAAGGTAAAAGATAATTTAAGGAATGAAATCAGATAAAAAATATAGGAATTGAAAGATTACTTTGATAAGGAAATATAGTTTCTGAAAAACAACCAATCAGAAATACTTGAAATGAAGGAATCAATAAACCAACTCTTTCAAATAATGATGGAGAGTTTCAAAAGTATGCAGAATCCAGTTTTTAAGGAAATCAAATGGGCAAGGTTTCAGAACAAATTGGACATCAAAATGAATAAATGTAATGGATTAGATCATAGAATAAAAATAAAAATCCATGAGTCCATATTCATGTAAAAATTAAATAAAATGAATATATATTTGATGAGAAACAAGATACTTATATAGTTTTAACATATTTCCTCACAGGTTAACAAAAAAAAAAAAAGAGTAAAAAAAGTCCAGGAAATATGGCTCTGAGTATCAAAGTGAATATAACCAATAAGAGGAAAACTTGAATTTGTGCACCAGATGATAGGAAAACCTCCTGAATCCTGTGGCATTGCTCATATAAACATATAACTGTAATGCAAGCAAAAGTAAATCTTGGAGAAACCCAATTGTTGTCACTAGTTCATTATCTTCCAAAATATTAAGGTCACAAAAAGAAAAACTGAGGAACTCTTCCAAACTGAAGGAGTTTAAAAGATAAATGTGACACATTTTCAAAGTGGATCCTTTTGTTATAAAAAAAAATTACTTCCAGGGGGGTAATTCAAAAAACTTAAATGAGGTTTGAAGATTAGATGAAAATAATGCATTGTTCTAATTCTCAATTTCGGTATATAAAATTACTCCTCCCCTAAAAAATAAAATAATCATGTTCATGGTTCCTGTGGGTTAGAAACTTACAGCTCAGAAAAGATGATTTGATTCTGCTCCATGATACAGGGGCATCAGCTGAAAAGCCTTGTGTGCTGAGATCGAGAATCACCTCAAGGTTGGTTAACCACGTGTCTGATAACTGATGCTGGCTGTTGACTTAGAACCGGGATCTCCATGTCAGTACTTGGATATCCCCACAGCATGGTGACTGAGTTTCAAGAGTGTCCCAAGGAGATCAGGCAGACATTCTATCACTGTTTATGACTTAGCTGCAGAAGACACTACACTCAAGATTAGGGGACAAAAACCTTCCTGCCTGCCTTTCCTCAAGCAAAAAACAAACATTTGAGTGGAACAGTGGAAATTCACGTTATACCAGGAATATTTGAGAGGGAAGAAAGACTGGATTACAATCATTTTTATGATGTGCAATCAGACATTAAAAATAGAAATATAATTATAATTGATAATTTTAGCACATAGTATTAAAAGAGTTCAGCATCTCAATCACTTTTACCATTACAGTAATAGTGAAAAAGAAATAATTGTTGCTAAAGGCACAAATTCAAGGGAAAATTTTTGTTCTTATTACACAGTTTTGTGATATTGAACAAATTATTTAAATTATCCAAGCTGTGTTTTTATTTTCTTGTAACATAAATATGGTTACTACCTTATAGTATTGTTGTAATATATATAAAGTGTTTAGCACAATAAGTTCTTAAATACTTTATACATGGCAAGTATTATTATTAATGATAATAATGATAATAGTGCTAGTGGTAGTGGTAACAATGCTGATACAATTAATAATTAGAAGACTACTTATATTTCATTTGTAAGAGGAACTTTACTGTTGTTTTACAAAGGCATTAGAGTACTTCGGAGTGGGAAAATGGATTTCAGCTTCTACTTCAAGTAGAAATTAACCTAGTAAAGATTTTTTAAAAACCCTCTTTTTCCCCCCTATTTTGCACAGAATCCAGTGAACTTTTAAAGATAATGTAAAAGTAGAAAAGATTGAAGAAAATATTTTTCAAGTTAGAAAGACAGAATTGAAGACTCATACATCAAAGCTTCCTTCTTAGCTGTAATGCTTAAGTGTTGCTTTAAATTCAAAAGTGAAGCAGAAATGGTAATTGGTATCAAAATCCATGTTTTATCCTCCAAAGCAGCACTCTCCAATGGAATTATAATGAAAGACCCGTATACAATTTTAAATTTATTAGTAGTCACATTGTGAAAAAGTAAAATGAACAAGTCAAGCTATTTTTAACATTTTATTTAATTCAACATGATCAAAATATTTTTGCAGCATATAAACAGTAAATTATTTTTCTACCTTTCTTTATTTTGAAATATCATTAAAAATCTAATGTGTATTTTACATTTAGAACATTTTTCACTTGGAATAACCACATTTCAAAAGTGCTCAGTAGCCATGTGGACAGTACAACTCTGGGGTACATACATGTTCATCCATGGTATCTAGCATGAAGTTCTGTTATTGGGCATGGGCATATTAGACATCTGTTTGGTCTTTTGCACTGGGTTGAAGAATTCTCTTCAGGTACTATTATGCATAAATATCCAAAATGTTTGAAGTTTGCATAGTTAATACAGTAAATGCTTTTGTATCCTGGAAGTTTTAGCAGTATTTCTTACACAAATACCCTCTTGAAGACTTATTTCTCTGTAAGCATGATAAACACTTATTTCACAGGGTTAACTACAAAATAATCTCTAGCCCAGTGAATACAGTATGAAACAAAGACTTCTCATAAAGACACATTGCAGCTAAAGAAATTTTAGTGAAGTGTCAGATGTCCTCTGATAGGAGAAATCTGGGTGTTCTTCAAGTGAGAAGACATTTCTCATAGTGATAGAGGGAGATTTAATTCTGATGATGACTTACTGAAAGATTATTCTGTAAACTTGCTGCTATTCAGAGAGCGGTGCTTCTTACAGTGTATCTGATTATTACTAGGATATAGTAAAACAGTCAAGCTATAACTTACTAAAATATTTAACACGACATCATCTTTTCATTAGTAATGGAAGTCAAGATGATCACCATATTTATGTAAGTATGAGGTTTGGGTTCAAGCAGAGGCAAAAATTGGTGTGTATACCACAATAAGCATAGTTAATTTACCTCACATGCATGTCCTTGTTCAACTCTTACAATATCCTTTAAGAAAGAGTAGAACTATTAACCCAAAATACTACCTATTACATATTGGAACTATAAGAAAGTTAATTTAATTGCTCAAGGTCATGTGACTATTAATAGAATAGCAAGATTCAAATTTAGTTTAAATTGACACTAGAGGCCCTGACTTTAACATGTAGACTTCCTGCTAAAAGAGATATAAAAGAAAGAGAGAAAAAATAGAAAGAAGAGGGAAGAAGAGAAGGAAAGAAGAAAGAAAAAAAGGAGGGAGAGAAAGAAATAGTTTCTTCTGTAAATCTACATGTTTATTCAGATATTTCTGATATTCATATTTTTGGGCAATACAAAGAAATTTCTTTTGGGCCAGTAGATTAATTTAACTACATATGAATAAAACTTAAATTTTGTCTTCTCTACTAAATTGACAAAATATCCTTTTAACTGTGTCTAGTAACCTTCAGATCCATCAGCCTTAGTAATCCCCCAAGAGATTTTTAGTATGTATGTGACCATTCTTCATCCTATATTCTCTTTTTCTCTGTGTGACTAATACTTTATTTTTGTCAACTTTGAAGCCAAATGAAATTTAGTACTTCAGTTTTGCCCTGTGACTTTTAACAGATTTCTTCTGTTCTGAACCAGTGGAGAATAACGACAGGCAGTTGAAATTCTCTGTGTTCTAAACTATCCTCACTTATTCTGCTGACTGCATCAGAGGTTCTCTATCTGGCATTTCACTGGATCCCTAGAAATGTAACAGCAAACAGAACAATATCCAATGTACTCCACCTATCAATTCACACAACCACACAGTCGCTCAGCTAGGACTCATGGAGGTAATGGAGTGTTTCTCTTGCATAACAGCAATAGATATCAATTCATTTCAGAGCAATGAAACAGATGGTTCTGCCAAAATATGAGTCTGTCTTTCCCAACTGGTGTCAGTGTTGTTATTGCTTCTTTCTTTTTCTTCTTACTTTTTTCCATTTAACTTATGACCTTCCCAAGTTTGAAAACCTGGGAGTTTTCAAAAATAATACATTTAGTAAAGCGAGTATTTCCAATCTGACTCAAAGAAATAGGACTCACAATTTGACTTCATACCAGGTCTCCCACACTTTCTTCACCACCCTTTTTATAGGGAGATTGAGCTGGGGCCAAATAGGAACATTTTTTAATTGGTGAAGAATGCAAAGTCCAGCCAGGTGTGGTCGTGCATGTCTGTAATCCCAGCAGCTCTGGAGGCTGAGGAATGAGTATTGCAAGTTCAAAGCCAGCCTCAGCAGCTTAGCAAGACCCTAAGCAACTCAATGAGACCCTGTCTCTAAATAAAATACAAAATATGGCTGGAGATGTGCCTCAGTGGTTGAGTGTCCCTCAGTTCAATCCTTGGTACAAAACAAAACAAAACAAAAAACAAACAAACAAAAAACAGAAAGTGTGTTTTTTATATATTTAGACAAAATTAGCCCCCAAAAGTAACACACTAAAGAGGTCATTTTACTCTAGCATGAAAATCAGTGGTGAGAAGTTAGTCTCTGTCTTTGATTAAACAAGTTAAACCAATCATTTGGCTATCTGAATGCCCACTACTATAAGAAATCAGTTGTCCATTAGGTTGTGTAACCTAAAGTATTCCATTCTGCCATTAAGTAGATAACCCAAATCCTTTCAGTCAATTAACAGTATGATTAATGAGAGTAAACTGTAATTATTTCAAAGGTACATTATTCTTGATGTCTGCTTCAGTTTTCAACTTTGTTTCTATTTGTAAAATACTTTTTAGTTATCTGGGCATACAGTGGTCATATAATCATCTAAAATTATCACCACTCGACACTTATATTCAAACACATAGAAAAAGGAAAAAAAAAAAAGCATGATAAGTGGTTGTTACCATAAAAGAGATTAGTAAAAAGAAAGAGTAAAACTGAGTTGTTTGGGTGGAAATGATGAACTCAGAGCTATAAATCCCCAAATAAAGTTCAAGGGATTAGAAAACCTCTATAAATGTACTATTAAAAAGCAAAAAACAAAAATAAAAAACACTTTTTTTAAATATGGTGTTGGTGATCAAACCCAGTGCCTCACATGTACTAGGCTAGTGTTCTACCACTGAGCCACAACCCCAGCATCCCCCCAAAAAAACTTTTATTTCTTGTAGCAACATATTGGGATTCCTGAAAACTAAATCTAAAGTCTATTCCTGTAGATAGCTGACTTACAATGTAAATTAAATTTTCTTGTTTATATGATCCTTTACATTAGCTACAGGGAATAGATTAAGAATAAACTTGAATCTGAAAGTTGAAAAGCAAACATATAGTTTAAAATCTTGGACCCCAACCTGAGCCTGTGCAGACCTTGCTGGCTTCCCATCTACCAACACATGGCTTACCCAGCTACCTCCATCTTAGAACACTGCAACTGCTGCCATAGTCCCCTCTACATGATATCTTGCACCTGGGGACACCAGACAAGGTATGGAGATAGTTGCCCACCACAGCATCACATGACACAGTGCTGCATCTCTGAACATGCCACACAATGCCACCACATGGCCCACCCTCGCTGCCTCATCTCTGAAAGTGGTTGACTCCATCTTGGGACAACTTCGTCCCCATCTTGGGTTACCTCAACTGCCACCATCACCATCATTAATTGGAACAACTCCCATCTTGAGACACTGACTGGGGCCTAGAAGCAATATCAAGGTACCTATTGTCCCACAACACCCTGACCCACAACAGCCACCAACCTGGCATAGCAGTTGCAGTTATGTGGCCAACCCATAGCTCTCAAAGCCTTGTCCTGCTTTGCTTGATATAGAATACCTCTCAGTGACAGGTGCATGGGCCTCAGTGCTCAGCCCACAGGACCTTTGGAGAGAAAGTTTCCTGATTAGGAAGTAGAAAGGAAGGAGGTGAGAAAGATACAGATTAGAGACTAAATTAGAGACCAGGAATTGTGGAGACTACAGGCAATGTAAGGGGCTAAGACCAGGTACCCACATCACATGAGTGGGCCTCAAAGGAGATCCTCAGAGTGCAGTTTTCCAATGGGGACTGACAAGTGCTATGCCTCACCTCCAGGAGCTCTGCCTCCAAGACTAACCCTCTTACACTAATAACCTTCACCATCCTGAGGATGGATACAAGCAAACACTAGACAACCCATCTGTCAGATGAGAAGGGAAGCAGGAAAGATACTGAACTCCAACAAAAAGTCATTCAGTTTTCCTTCAAGACTTTTATTTTCTTTTTTCCCTCTCTATTTTCCCACCCTCACATTCCCAACATTTGTAAAACCAAGGACTTTTCATGCAGTAGATTACTGAGGACTGGGATGTCTGAATAGTATATCACAGTTTTTGGTATATTCTTTTATCTTTTATGTTATGTTTTTTCTTTTTCTTATTATTTTATTTTGCTTGTATGTTTTTTGTCCTCTCTCTCTATTTTCTTCCTACGTATCTGTCTCCCCAGAATCTCTTTCTCTCTTTTCTCCTGCTACCAGCCAACTTCTGATTCCTCATTCATGCTTTCTAAGATCTAATACTTCTATATCCTTACCTCCTACCTCCTTAATATTTCATCCTATACTCCCTAGTTCTTTCTTTGTTCACCATGAGAAACTGTAGACCCTTTCACAAATCTACTGCTTATATTGTAGATGATAATCAAACACACCATTTCTGGCTACTGCAACAAAACTGTAAACATCTTAATAGGAGCTATTTGATTTAAGGCTGTATATTGTTTGCATTTGGATCTGTTAATATTGATCTCCCCCATAAAGAAAAGGTATTAGAAACCAGCAGGGACACTGTAAGTCTAAGGGGTAGGAATGGTAATACCTTAGGTCCACACTGCCAGAAGGGAAGACACAGGAATAACATGAAAAAACAAAGGAAGAAAGTGCTTCAAACAAGCCAAGATACTACATTATTAGAATCCATGAACAACACAGTAAGAGAAATGTCAGAGAAGGAGTTCATGATATACTTAATTAAAATGTTCTGCAACGTAAAGGATGATACAAGAAAGTAAACGCAGGCAACAAAACATCACTTTGATAAAGAGCTACATGAACAAATACAGGAAGAAAAATATTACTTCAATAAAGAGATAAAGATTCTGAAAAAGAGACTAACAGAAATCCTTGAAATTACAAAAACAATAAACAAAATTAAAAATTTAATAGCATCACCAACAGACTAGATAATTTGGAAGACAGAACTTTAGACAATGAAGATAAAAATATATAATCTTGAAATAAAATTAGCCAAACAATGAAGATAGTAAGATACCATGAGCAGACAATTCAAGAATTATGGGTTAACATAAAAAGGCATAGAGATACAAATCAAAGAAATGGACAATTTATTCAATGAAATGAAGTCAGAAAATTTCTCAGACCTCAAGAATTAATTGAAATATCAAATATAAGAGGCTTACAGGACACCAAATATACAAAATTACAACAGATCTACACCAAGAGATCTATACAATACAGCATTATAATGAAAATGCCTAGAATACTGAATAAGGACATAATTTTAAAGGCCACAGGAGAAAGGAATCAAATTACATATAATGGGAGATTAATTTGGAACTCAGTAGATTTCTCAACACAGATCCTCAGAGTTAGGAGTTCCTGGAACAACATATACCAAGCTCTGAGAGAAAATAGATGCCAACCAAGAATCTTATATCTAGAAAAATTAAGCTTTAGATTTTATGACAAAATAAAAACCTTCCATTATAACAAAAGTTAAAAGAATTTACAACTAGAAAGACTGCACTATAGAATATTCTCAGCAAAATATTCCATGAGGAAGAAATAAAAAAAAAACATAATAAAAATCAGCAAGAGGAGGAACTATACTAAAGGAAAAGCCAATCAAAGGAGAAACCAAGTCAAGTTAAAACCAAAATTAAGCCAAAATGACCAGGAACACAAACAATGTCTCAATAATAACCCTGAATATTAATAGCCTAAACTCATCAATTAAAAGACACAGACTGGCAGATTGGATAAAAAAAAAAAAAAGACCCAACAATATGCTGCTTTCGAGAGACTCATCTCATAGGAAAGGACATCTGAGACTGAATGTGAAAGGTTGGGAAAAAAATACCACTCACATGGACTGCACAAACAAACAGGGGTTTCTATTCTCATGTCACATAAAGTAGACTTCAAGCCAAAGTTAGGCAGAAGGGATAATGAAGGACATTTCATACTGCTTAAAGGAACCATACATCAGCAGGACATAACATTTGTAAATATATATGCTCCAAACAATGGAACATATAGCTACATCAACCAGACTCTTCTCAATTTCAAGAATCAAATAGACCACAGCACAATAATATTGGGTGACTTTAACACACCTCTTTCACCACTGGATAGATCCTCCAAACAAACACTAAACAAAGAAATTATAGAACTCAATAATACAATCAATAATTTAGACTTAACAGACATATATAGAATATTTTATATATCAATGAGTGAATACACTTTCTTTTCTGAAGCACATGGATTCTCCTCTAAAATGGATAAGATTTTATGCTACAAAGCAATTGCTAGAAAATACAAAACAAATAGAGACATTACAATGCTTTCTCTTATATCATAATAGAATAAAATTAGAATCAATAATAAAATAAAAAATAGAAGGTACTCAATGACCTGAAAACTAAATAATATGCTATTGAATGAACAATGGATAGCGGAAGACATCAGAGTGGAGATTAAAAAATTCTTAGAGGTAAATGGGAATGCTGATGCAACATATCAAAATTTCTAGGACACTATGTAGGCAGTGCTAAGAGGAAAGGTCATTGTATTGAGCTCATTCCTTAAAAGAATAAAAATTCAACAAATAAATGACCTGACATTACATCTCAAAGCCCTAGAAAAAGAAAAACAAATCCACACCAAAAGTTATAGAGACAGGAGATAATTAAAATCAGAGCTGAAATCAATGAAATTGAAACAAAAGAAACAATTGAAAAAATTGACAAAATGAAAAGTTAGTCTTTGAAAAAATAAATAAAATTGATAAACATTTAGCCATGCTAACAAAGAGGAGAGAGAAAACTCAAATTACTAAAATTTGTGATGAAAAAGGAAATCATGACAGACACTATTGAAATACAGAAGATAATTAGAAACTATTTTGAAAATGTATACTCCAATAAAATATAAAATCTCAAAGACATTGACAAATTTCTAGAGTCATATGATCTACTCAAACTGAATCAAGAGGACATACACAATTTAAATAGATTGATTTCAAGCAATGAAATAGAACGTGCCATCAAAACATACCAACCAAGAAAAGCCTAGGACCAGACAGATTCACAGCTGAGTTTTACAAGACCTTCAAAGAATACCAAGACTCCTCAAATGACTCCATGAAATACAAAAAGAGGGAACCCTTCCAAACTCATTCTATGAGGCCAGTATCACCCTGATACCTAAGCCAGACAGACACATCAAGGAAAAAAAACTTCAGACCAATATCTTTGATGAACATGGATGCAAAAATTCTTAATAAAATTTTGGCAAATCACATATAAAACATATTAAAAAGACAGTGCACTACAATCAAGTGGGGTGCATCCCAGAGATGCAATGCTGGATCAATATACAGAAATCAATAAACACAATTAAGCACATCAAAAGACTAAAATATAAGAATCACATAATCATCTCAATAGATCAAGAAAAAGCATTCCACAAAGTATACCACCCCATCATGTTCAAAATACTAGAAAAACTAGGGATAGTAGGAACATACCTCAACACTGTAAAAGCTATATATGCTAGAACAAAGGCCAACTTCATCCTTCATTTTAATTTTGGATAAAAATTAAAAGCATTCCCCCTAAAAACTGGAACAAGACAGGGATGCCCTCTTTCACCACTTCTATTCAACATAGTCTTGAAACTCTAGCCAGGGCAATTAGACAGACAAAAGAAATTAAAGGGATACGAATAGAAAGAGAAGAACTCAAATTATCACTATTTGCTGATGATATGATTCTATACTATGAGGATCCAAAAAATTTTACCAGAAAACTTCTAGAACTAAACCTTGTACAACTAACTTGAATTCAGCAAAGTAGCACAATATATAATCAACACCCATAAATCAAATGCATTTCTCTACATCAGTGATGAATCCTCTGAAAGAGAAATTAGGAAAACTAACCCATTTACAATAGCCTCAAAACAAACAAACAAAAAAACAAAAAAAACCTTGGGAATCAACCTAACAAAAGAAGTGACAGACCTGTACAATGAAAACTACAGAACACTAAAGAAAGAAATTTAAAAAGACCTTCTAAGATGGAAAAATCTCCCTTGTTAGGAATTAATATTGTCAAAATGACCATACTACCCAAAGCATTATACAGATTTAAAGCAATTTCAATCAAAATCCCAATGACATTCCTTATAGAAATAGAAACAGCAATCATAAAGAAAAATAAGAGACCCAGAATAGCCAAAGCAATCCTTAGCAAGAAGAGTGAAGCAAGAGGCATCGCCATATCAGAACTTAAACAATACTACAGAACTATAGTAACAAAAACGGCATAATTAGCACCAAAATAGACATGTAGAACAATGGTACAGAATAGAGAACACAGAGACAAACCCACATAAATATAGTTATCTTATACTAGACAAAGGTGCTAAAAACATACATTGGAGAAAAGATAGCCTCTTCAACAAATGGTGCTGGGAAAATTGGAAATCTATATGCAGCAAATGAAATTAAACCTCTATCTCTCATCCTGCACAAAACTCAGCTCAAAGTGAATCAAGGATGTAGGAATTAGACCAGATTCTCTGGAACTAACAGAATAAAAAGCAGGCCCAAGTCTTCATCATGTCAGCTCAGGTACTGACTTCCTTAACAAGATGTCTAAAGCACAAGAAATAAATCAAGAATCAATTAATAAGATGGAATCCAATTAAAAAGCTTCTTTTAGCAGAGACAGCCTACAGAATAGGAGAAAATCTGTGCCTCATGAACATCAGATAGAGCACTAATCTCCAAGATATATAAAGAACTCAAAAAACTTAACATCAAAATTAAAAAAAAATATCCAATCAATCAATTGGCTAAGGAAATGAGCAGGCATTTCACAGAAGATATACAGTCAACAAATATATGAAAAAATGTTCAATATCTTTAGTAATTAGATAAATGCCAATCAAACTACTCTAAGATTTCATCTCACTCCAGTCAGGATAGAAATTATCAAGAATACAAGCAATAATAAGTGTTGGTGAGGATGTGGAGAAAAAGGTACACTCATACATTGTTGGGGGACTGCAAATTGGTGCAACCAATCTGGAAAGCAGTATGGAGATTCCTTAGAAAACTTGAAATGGAACCACCATTTGACCCAGCTATCCCACTCTTTGGTCTATACCTAAAGGATTTAAAATCAGCATACTATAGTGACACAGCCACATCAATGTTCCTAGCAGCACAATTCACAATAGCTAAACTGTGGAACCAACCTAGACGCCCTTCAATAGATGAATGGATAAAGAAACTGTCATATATATACACAATGGAATATTACTCAGCATTAAAAGAGAATAAAATCATGGCATTTGCAGGTAAATGGATAGAGTTGGACAGTACAATGCGATCAAAAACCAAAAGCCAAATGTTCTCTCTGACAAGTGGATGCCGATCCATAGTGGAGACTGGGATGTGGGGAGAATAGAGAATTTTTGGATTGAGCAAGGGGGTACAGGAGAGGAGGTGTGTGGGAGGAAATATGGTGGAATGAGACGGACATTATTACCCTATGTATGGGTATCATTGCATGAAAGGTGTGACTCTACATCATGTACAACCAGAGAAATAAAAAGTTGTATTCCATTTGTGTAAAAAATTAAATTAAATTTTAAAAAAAGATCTTAAATGCTTAAATTTTGGTGAGCCATATTTGATAGTAAAAATAACCCTTCCTTCATCTCAGGAAGTTAGGTTTCCTTTAGCTGAAAAACCTGTGATGTACCTGGGTGAAATGGCACACACCTGTAATCCAGCTGCTTGGGAGGATAAGGCAAGTTGGAAGCCAGCCTCAGCAACTTAGGAAGACCAACTCAAAAAAAAAAAAATTAAAAAGACTTGGAGTTGTAGTTCAGTGGTGAAGCAGTCAATGGCTCAATCCTTTGAAAGGAAAAAGAAACTATAACATTTATCTATAAGAAACTGTTGATCCTTCTCAGGAGGATCACAGCCTGTAGGCCTATAACTAGACTTAAGTCACACTTAGACCAGGGGATGGATTACAAACTATAAACAGCAGATATTTTGATGCAGATCAAAATACTTGCATTATTTTTCAATTTACATAGACAGAAACCCAAACAATATGAGAAAATGAATTCTAAGGGTGCTGGGTTCATTGGAAAGAACATCATGTTTAATAGAACTGAGTATATTGATGTGCATTTCTCAACTGAGTCTGTTTGCTCAGTTAAGATAAGGAAAAGCTGTGAAGTTTGCTTCTCACTGATATATGACCCCAAATATAAGCTGTAGACTGTTGACATGGCAGAACTTTCTGAGTATACTATAGAGGAAGTTGTCCAAAGATTTAATGAGATGTGAACAACAGATTGATTTTATCATACAAAATTGCCTTCTATGGCCTCAGTGCATTGAAAGAGGCCAGAAGATATTCCTTCGTAAGGACCATGATAAAATTCATGAGGAGCAATCTGAAGATCTGTTTTTGTTCTTCATTATTGAAGATCATTCGTTCTTTCTTTTCAGAGTAGGGGGTACTGAGGATTGAACTCAGGGGCACTCGACCACTGAGTCACATCCCCAGACCTATTTTGTATTTTATTTAGAGATAGGGTCTCATTCAGTTGCTTAGTGCCTCACTTTTGCTGAGGCTTTGAACTCATGATCCTCCTGCCTCAGCCACCCAAGCCTCTGGGATTACAGGCATGTGCCACCACGCCTGGCCAGACCATTCGTTCTTATTCTCTGTAACATAGAAATGAAAATATCAAATACTGCTATCATCCTGAGATCCCTAAACATGACAGCAAAGAAGAGGTCCTAGGGGGGCTGTAGCCAAGTAAGCTCTAAATTATCAAGGATACATAATTTTAGTTAACTTAATAGGGGAGCAGAATCAAAGAGTAATCTGAATTGTACCCTCTTGTAAAGAAACAGAGAGACAAAGGCAAGATGCAGAGGCAAAGAATGGCTGCTCATCCAAGCTGCCAACTTTATTTATCCCAGTGGGTTACATTCAATCACTGGCATCAGTAGTACATTATTGCTTATTATATCATTCATCAGGTTAGAGTAAGTTACAATGGAAAATGTTTTGCTTATGGTTAGAATGGCACCCTGGCCAAGCATGCATTGGTTATCGTAAGAGTATCTGGGAAAAGCTGCAAAATATTCCAGTCATGGGAAACAGGGCACCTGTTACTCCTCAGGAGTTTGCTCACCAGAGAAATGCTTCCCTGTATATTCCCATAGCCAGAAACCCTACACCCTCTGCAGATGTATTTGGCATTGATTAGTACATCATTTAAACTCTACAAGGACAACCTTTTAAAGATATTCCTGGTTTGTGTCAGGTTGTATCTTTAGGTCTGGTGAGCAGAAGTCTTACTTGAATCACCATAATAGAGAGTTTCAATTCCTTAATCAGTTCCCCAACTGTGCCATTTCATCAGTCTAGAGCTCTTTGAATGAAAGGGAAGTTTGGACCCTTCAAAGGAGGATGGGGCTACGCAGACAAATGCTATAATCTTAGTCCTCCTTATGTAACCTGAAGCCACTTCCCAGAGTAATTTCAATAGAGTATACAATTGTCAGAACTGGTAGATTTTCCCACACATAGGTTCTGAATTAACATTAATTCCTAAAGATCAAAACTGTTGGTATGCTAGCAACCTGCTATCAGCTTCTCTATTTTGATTTTCTTCTCATAAGAGGCTTAGAGCATCTGGGTTTAGGTTAAAATCTGGTCTATTGCTACATTGACTAGTACTTCTCAGTTCCTTGGGGATTTCCTTTTCACCAATTGACTGAGGAAGAAAAAAATAACCCTATTCATTGATGACAATAAGCAACACATAAAAATAGATGTTCACAACCCTTCAGAACAATGGTGACATTGCCCTGGGAAATGATGCTGATCCAAATCCCTCCTGTCAACTGAACTTCAAGCACTATGTTCAGTTGTTCACTTTTTTCATGAAGAAAGCATGGCTAGAGTTATGGATCTACAGTTGTATCTATATGCAGTACAAAATAGTGTGACTAATGGTCAGAGTAGCTAATAGACACTGAAAAGAAGATAATTGAAAACTGTTGATAAAGATGACTGAGACATTCATATATATATATATATACACATATGTATATGTACATATATTTATCTGAGTGGCTACAAATTATGGGAAAATTGAGGTTCATGTGAGTGCTCATTGACAGTGATCTCTTAGCAGAAAAGTTTTTTAATAACTAGGTGAAAAGAAGGCATAGTTTAGGGATGCCAGTCAACCTACAACCAACTCATTCACTTCCCAAAAGTCTCATGAATGAAGTGGTCATATCATTTAATTTTGAACTGAAGTATGGATTTCACACGATGGTTTAAACTTGCTAAAGATTATCTAACTATAACTATTAGTAAGTGAACAATCTGTCAAAAGCAGAGACTAACACTCGGATTTCATAATGGCTCCATTTAATAAAAAAGAACAGCCAGGTGCTATGTGTCATATTGATTACACTGGGATATTTCTGTCATTAAAGGACTAGCACTTTTTTTTCTCAGTACAACATACAATTAATGTTTAGATTTGCTTTTCTTGTTCATAATCATTTTGCCAAAATTTATGAGGTTACAGAATGCCTAACATAATAATCAAGCTGCATTTTTACTCATTTATAGAATTCATTTGTTACCATTTTACCCATCATGTCAAAACAACTTGAATGATAGAACAGCAAAATGGCCTACTCAAGTGTAAGTGATGATCATATGCTGCAATAATGCTATCCAGGATGAAATATATACTTTAATCAGTGATTGATGTATGGTGATATTTCTGCCATAGACATGGTTTGCAAATTCAAATGTCAATAAGTAAATAACAAAATGTCCCTTTTTATTCACCTCCATGATCTACTAGCAAAACATTTTCTTCCTGTCCTTGCAATTTTGAACTCTGCTGGTCTAGAAGTTCTACTTTCTAAGGGAATGAGACTTCTTCAGGAGATAAAACAATAATTGCATTAAATTTTGAGTTGAGATTTCACAAAGACCCGTTGCATTCTAATGCAAGGAAAATATCAAACAGAGGTGGTTAGGGCTGGTGTAATTTACCCTATCAAGAGATGGTCCTCATCTCTTTTAATTAAAGTCAATGGAAAACTACCACAATTTTATTAGGCAGAACTGCTAATGACCAAGACACTATAGAACTGAAGGTGTAGGATCTCATTCTGCATGGAACCATGACTATTTAAAAGAATATAGAGGGTTGGTGGAAGAACTTTGGCTATGGCCAAAGTCCTAGCCAAACATGCACTCCAGTAATTATGACGAATTCTGACTATTTATTCTTTATTTGATATTAGGTTCACACGTGTGAATAAGCACTTGATTCTTCTTTCCTAGTCTCCTACTGTTTAACATAGTATGCATTCATAGTAGCTTTTCTTAAACTCTCAGAGTTAAGTTAGAAGATATCAAATGGAATGACTCATCTAAAAGAGAATTTTTTTAAAAACACTATATCTTTTTGGAGAGTATGGGTAGTATATTTTAAGTTGTATGAGGAATAATTCCATTATATTAGGCAAAGGCATACATTATTCCTGTCTTAATTTCAAATGTTTGATTAAAGAAAAATGTGTGGATTCAAGTTTGGCAAAAAATAGAGTTTAGTGAATTAGTACTGTGTCAATTTAGCTATGCTAAAACCACTTTTCCCCAAATTCCTTTCGCTGCATTGTTCTCAGTCGGCATTGTCGTATCGACACTTGGATGCTGTTTGAAAGGCATAAGAGAAGCAGCAGCTATGCACTTTCACACACTGAAGACCTTTACACGTGGCCACAATAGGGCTGGCATATTGACAGTGATCCAATAGCTCACCTTGGTGTGAGGCATAAGCCAGACCATGAGCTCCTGCCAAATCTTCTCCTTCAAACTGTCTGGATCCTCCTCAGCTAAATTCATATATATCCGTGTGGTGAAAGATAGAAACATTCTTAACAGATCACCCATGGGATCAAAGCTAGAGGTGAGGCATGACAGATATTTCATTCTCTTGAGTTCCTTTTTACCCTTATTCTTTTTCTGATCTGGTTTGCATTTTAATTACTATTTGGTTAAGCTATAACAACTTCAGTTTCAACACTAGACACAAGAAGCATGAGCTAGCAGAAAGTGGTCCACCCACTCCCACAGTGCTTTGAAATCTAACCCTTCTGAGTCACTTATTCTATGTCACTCAGCTCTGCATTTCTTCGTCACCTGACTGATACAAATGTTACATGGACAGGCCATGACTATTGCTACCTCAGGGAATTGGATTGTGTGAAAATGCTAATATCCCTGCAGCAGAATGGATGGAACTGGAGGGCATCATGTTAAATTAAAGAAGGTAGGCAGACAAATCTCACTCTTGTGGAAGTTAAAAAAGAAAGATTAACTCAAGGGAGATAACAGAATAGTGATTACCAGAGGCCATAAAGGGGGTGAGGCTGGACAGTGGTTGGATAAACGAGATTGGTACCAAAATAAATGTAGTTAAAGTAATCAGTTCTAGTGTTCCACAGCATAGTAGGGAGATAGTTCACAAAAACCCAGTGTATATTTTATAAAGAATTTGAGTTTTATTCTGAGACTAAAACTTCTAAATGTCTGTTCTACTGTTCAAAGTAACTCTTCTGCAATGCACACTGAAGACCTTAGCAGGGCTTATTTTGAGCAACTTATCACCACACACACACACACACACACACAAAATGCATTTGCAGTGATGCAGCCTCACTATTGATATAGATCTCACTGATTTTGTTCTAGCAGTGCCTCTAAATGTTTAGAGACAGGGAAATTACCTTTACCTTTCCCAGCTGATATTGACATGTCAGCTTTCATTTTAGGAAGAGGCAAGACTCTGTGTGGCTTCATCTCTGGATTTTTTGTTTAATCCGTTATTTATTTCCCTACTTCTCTTTCTCCTTTCTGGGGTATTTTATTGTAGGCTTCTAATAAGGTTAAAGATGAATTCACTTTCTTCTTTCATTTCTCTTTAAATTGCCCTGGAATTTGGTACTCTTGTACCCTTGGAATTTGGTACCCTTGTATAATGAATGTCCCATCATTTGAACTCAGTCTTCATGCAAGGGCTGAGAAAATTTAAGCAAATAGAACTCAAAAATAATTCATGAAGTTTAATATTTTTGTAATCTCAGCGCACATTTGTTTCTGCCAGAAATATTACATTTAAAAATCAGGGATTATTATATATCAATGCAATCTCAGCCTTGTTCAGTTTCCACTAAATTGTATTTTTATACTTTTATTTTTATTTGTAGGCATTTTTACATTATTTTCAGACATTTCCTTCTCCTGGTAAACAGTTATTTTCTCTTAAAACTGTAACCCTGTGTATTAGTCAGGGTTCTCTAGAAGAACAGAATCAACAGGAAGTAAGATTATAAGGGGATTTATTAAGCCGGGTGTGGTGGCACATGCCTGTAATCCCAGCACTTCAGGAGGCTGAGAAAGGAGGATCATGAATTCTAAGCCAGCCTCAGCAAAGGTGAGGCACTTCATAAACAGAAAATAGGGCTGGGGATGTGGCTCAGTGGTTGAGTGCCCCTGAGTTCAATCCCTGGTACCAAAAAAAAAAAAAAAAAACCAAGAAGGGAATTTATTAGATGGGTTTACACAACCAGAAGCTGGACAGGCTGAAAAGCTAGAGGAACCAGTACCTGTGCAGTCCAAGAAGCTGAAGCCCCAGAACAAGAAGGATCAATCACGCTACCCTAGTCCTAGACTGAAGGCTTCTGAAAACTCCCTGGAGAATCACTGACAGAGTCTGTTTTGAAACAGTGAAAAAGGGAGAGTCCCATATACTCAAGCAATCATAGCAGCAATCAAGAACCAGTTCAAGAAGAACTCAGCTTACATCTGCTGCTGCTTCCTTGTTCTTCCAATTTTTGTTCCATCCAAGCCACCATCCTGTTGTACGGTGCTGTCCATGCTTAGGAAGCATCTCTACTTCAGTTCACTATCCCACATGCCAGTCATTTGTAGGCACACCCTCATTGACACACCCAGAAGCCTTTTAATCATCAGCATCTATTCATCCAATCAATATGAAGGTTCAACTTAGCCATTACACTCTATGACTATTTTAAATGTTTTACCACTCATTTTTAACATAATTTTATCTTTTATTCTTTCTTTTATTTTTATTTTTGTTTTTAAAGCACAGTGATGAATTGTCTTTTCACTAACATCTGATGACCGCAGAGGTATATGACAGTCCCATTTCCCAACCTCCAGATCCAGCACTGATACCAGGAAATGCTTCACTGATCCCCCACTCCCTCACGGTTAACCCTTAGAGAGGCATTCTCGCTTTCTTAATTTAAATTCGGGACTTTAAAGCCCTACTTCTTACATTCCCGAGATTAAGTCATTTTGTGGTAGTTTTTGGGCTAAGAAGGATGAGTTCCTGCAAAGACATCTATAGGTATAACCAATAAGTGAAAGGCTGATGCTCAGCACAAGACCTAAGAAATTTTATGACAAGAATCTGATAAACTGCCAGCACAGTCCCTCCGACATACACCTCAGTTTCCTTATTACCCGAATGCTTGGATCTGATGTATGTAATGTGCATGTAAGGCCTCAAATGAAAGGCTTCTATAAGAAAAGGAAAACTTGTTATTGGGGTGTCTCTATCATGTATTTTGACAGATCGGAAAACTGACCAAATGGACATGAAGTGATGTTTCCTCTCAGGAGGAAAAAATGGCAAGTGAAAAGACAGGAAGAAGAAAAGTCAAACCATAGGTTGCTGTAGTTGAGCCCATCATGTGAGGCAGAACTTGTGTGAAATGTGCACTCCCAGGGACATGGATCAACTCACATCCTCTCCTTCAGTGGTAGAAGTGACCCTGAGTTCGCCTCTACCCACATAGGCCTTGGCAGCTGTGCTCCATTCTTCCTAACTCTGAGGCATGATGAGCAAGAGGCTTGGTTACCTGGTTTTAACAACACTGAAAGCATAATCCCACATCCTATAAGTGTGTCTACCTAGAACAGAAGATCACAATCATTTCAAGCCAAGAAACAAATAACCATGTCAAACTTCCTGTTGATTTAAAACCATCAGTTAGAATTGGTCCTGTGAAACAGGCTTTATGCCTTCCTAAAAATCACCATGTTACATATGATCACACAAATAAAAATAGGAAGGTGAACTATCTGAAAAAATAATAAGAAACAATTCTATAAAAATGAAATAAAATACTTGGGAAAAAAATTAACCAAACTAGTACAGATCCCTACCCTGAAAACTCTAAAATTTGAATGAAAGAAATTAAATATGACTCCAACTAATGGAAAACTATTTCATCCTCATGAAGTAGAAGATTAATATTGGTAAATATCATTACTATCCAAAAAGGATCTACAAAGTCAATGCAATCCCTGTCAAAATAACCAACAGACACTCTTCATAAATCTAGAAAAAACAATCCTAAAATTCATATTGAATCAAAAGATTCCCAATAGCCAAAGTAATCTTGAAGAAATAAAAACAAGACAAAAACAAAAAGAAGCCAGGCGCAGTGGCGCAAGCCTGTAATCCCAGCACTTAGGGAGGCTGAGACAGGAGAATCGCGAGTTCAAAGCCAGCCTCGGCAACGGCGAGGTGTGGCACTAAGCAACTCAGTGAGACCCTGTCTCTACATAAAAATACAAAATAGGACTGGGGATGCAGCTTAGTTGTCGAGTGCTCCTGAGTTCAATCTTCAATACCAAAAAAAAAAGAGAGAGGCATAATATTACCTTAGAATTCAAGATATAAATACTACAAAATAATCAAAACGGCAGAGTACTGGCAGATTATTCAACAGAAAAAAAAATACAAAAAATAAATCCTCACGCTTCTAACCATCTGATTTTCAACAAAGAGGCCAAGAACTTACAAAGGAGAAGGGACAGCATCTTCAGTAAATGGTTTTGGGAAAACTGTATATTCACATGAAGAAAAATGAAGCTAGACCCTTATCTCTCTCTCACCATACACAAAAATCAACTCAAAATGGAATAAAGACTAAATGTAAGGCCAAAATGATAAAATGACTAGAAGAAAACTTGAAAGAAATTCTCTCTGGCATTAGTCTGGATAAGCATTTTTTGAATAAGAACCCCAAACACAAGAAACAAAAGGAAAAATAAACAAATGAGATCATGCCAAACCAAAAAGCTTCTGCATGGAAAGGAGAGAAAAGAGTGAAGTGACAGCATGCATAGAGAATGGGTGAAAAAATGTGGAAAATAGGCCACTGATAAGGGGCTTCTTTCTATGTAGAGTAAATATGGGACCAAAGCAGCTCAATATCAAAAAAGCACAATAATTCTATTTAAAAGTGGGAAGAGAGTTGACTAGATATTTATCAAAGGAAGACATAAAAAAGGCCAAAGGGTACATGAGAAATGTTCAGCATCACTAATAATAAGGGAAATGAAAATCCAAACTGCAATGATATGTCACTATGCCTCAATTAGAATGCCTAGTATAAAAAAGAAAAAAAATGCTGGTGTGGATATAGGAAAGAGAGAATTGTTATACACTGCTGGTGGAAATATCAATTAGTACATTCAGTATGGAAAACAGAATAGGAGTTCCTCAGAAAACTAAAAATAGAACTACCATGCAATTGCACAACAATCTCATTACTGAGTATATAGCCAAAGGAAATTGGTCAGCATGATGAACAGATAACTGTACTTCATGTTTATTTAAGTATAATAACCAAGATGTGGAAACAGCTTAAGTGTTCATCAATGGACAAAAGGATAAGGAAAATGTACTTTTTACTGTAAATCCAGTGAAATATTGGTCAGTCATATCAGGAATGAAATATTGTCATTTGTGCAACTGAGGATGAACTCAGAGGACATATTAAATAAAGGAAGCCAGGACCACAAGGACAAATTCTGTGTGATCTTACTCACATGTGGATTCTAAAGAAGTTGATCTCATAGAAGTAGAGAGTAGTTACCAGATTGGTTACCAGAAGCTGGGAAGGGTTGGGGACAGGGGGACAATGGGGACAAAATTAGTTATTCAGGAGGAATAAGTTATGGTATTCCATTTCACCATATGGTGACAATGGTTACTAATATTGTATTGAAAATATTTCAAAACAACTAAAAGAGAGGATTTTGAATGTTATCACTAAAAAGAAATGATAAGTGTATAAGGTGATGGATATGCTAAATGTCAAGATTTGAATGTCACACAATGCATACATGTATTAAATAATCACAATATTCCCCACAAATATGTACAAATACTATGTGCAAGTTAAAAAGGAAACAAAAACTATGCACAATAACACACACAAATAACGTACTTTTGAAATTCAAAGCTAAAAATAGAATGTATGGGGAAAGATGGTATGCACATCTTAGTCCATTCAGGTTGCTACAATAAATTACTTTTGAATGAGTGTCTTAAGTAACATTTATTTCTCACATTTCCAGATTTTGGAGGTCTGAGATCAGAGTGACAACAGAGTTAGGTTTTTGAGGATCCTTTTCCTGGTTCACAGATAACTCTCTTCTTGTTGCAAGCTCATAATGATCAAGAGACCAAATTAGCCTTTTCTTACAAAGGACACTAATTCCATTCATGAGGACTATACCTTTATGACCTAATTTCTTTCTAAAGTCCTGATCTCTGGAATCATCAGAATTGGGATTAAAATTCAATACATATACTTTGTGAGTGAGGGAGAGATTTGCTCCAAAATTCAGTTCATGACAGAGCACAATAGTCAGTTATTGATTAAAATTGATTACAAATTATGTGAATCAATTAAATGATAGAAACAATAAAAATGATGGCACTATCTTCCATATGTAAAATGGTTAAGAAATACATAAATGCTATATTTTAGTTAGCTTTTTATCATTTCAACCAAAATACCTGTCAAGAAGAATTTAAAGGAGGAAAAGTTCATTCTGTCTCATGGTTTCAACAGTTAAGTCTGTGGTTGCGGACTCCATAGCTCTTGGCCCAAGGTGAGGCAGACCACCATATTGGAAGGTCATGGTGAAGGAAAGTGGTTCAGGACATGGAAATCTGGAAACAGAGAGAGAGCTCTGCTCACCAAGGACAAAATATATATCCCAAAGGCATGCCTCCAGTGACTTGCCTTCTTTAATCATAACCTACAAGCCTATAGTTATCACTAATTAATTCTATCAGTGGTTTCATTCACTAATTAGGTTAAAACTCTTAACATTCAATCATTTAACCTCTGAAAATTCTTGTATTGTTTCACACATGATCTTTCAGGGACCAGTTCACATCTAAATCATAGCATATCTTAATACATATGCTACTTTACTTAAAAAACAAAACAAATTTAGTTTGTGGGAATGGGCATCACATTTTGCTTTACTATAAAGTAGTGGAAAAAACTGGATGGAAAGTTGTAATACCAGATGTGGTTGCCACTACTCACTTCATATAATAGGAGATGTTTGAGATATGTACATATCTGCATTTTTGTGCATTATGTCTTAGTTCAGATGCATTCAGCTTTCATTCACCTAGTGTTTCTAGAAAATAAAACCACACATAAACAAATGCAAAATGTATATTATGCTCAAGTTTTTCAATTGTGTTGGAACCAAATTGTATTTTCAAAACAAGCATTATAGAAAAACTGTAACTAAAAACAATTCTTCAGCAACTGATATGTAATATACAGTTATAAATTAAGTCTTTTTGGGAAATTTAAGCTGAGACATTAAGAGCGTGTGTGAGTATGGGAAGAGAATTGGCAGAGGCTAGAGGCAAAATAAATGCAGAATGTCCTAAAGTATGTAAACGTTTAGTACATCTGTAGCATGATCTTCAAGGGAAAGCGAGGCAAGGAATGAGGCTGGATGCTTAGAATGTGATGCAATAAATACTGCTCATCAGCACCCACAAAAAGAAATGAAAATTGCTCTAAAATCAATGAACATCTTTGAAGGCTTTAAACAAAGAAACAGTTAAATAGATTGTTGGTTTAAAGATTATTTTTCTTGTGGTTTGGAAAGCAATTTGTATTAGAGCAATATTAGAAGAAGTGTGGCAGAGGTTAACTGCTGATAACCAAAAAGTTAGTGTGCTTTCTAGGCAGAGTATCACTCTATTTCCTAGCCTAGCTTCCTTGGATTAGCCAAGTATCCAAATTCTTTTAAACAGAATGTTAGTGGAAAGAAACTTTGTGAGTCATTCTTGGCCCAATGCTAAAAAAAACCTTCTTTCTCCTTCTGCTGGCTGGATATAGATACTGTTGTGGAGTAGCAAGATGGAAGGGGACTGGCTCCAAAATTGCTGCATGAAAACAATTGCCTGCAAACCAAGAACACTAGCCTTAGAAAATAAAGTGCTTGTTTTGCGTGTGAGTCACTGTACTTTGTAGTATAAAGAGAGGGGTCTTTTTTTTTTCCTTTACTTTTAGATATACCTCAATATAGGCTTATATATCAGTTATTTATTTACTTATCTTATTAGCAATTTTCTATCTGTTCTATTTGGTTATTGATCAGTTATAATAAACCAAATATAAGGTCATAATAGAAGTTGAGATGCAAACAGGTACATGAATTCAAGAAATATTTTGAATATTTTTCTACATTACTTCATGATTGATGATAATAAAAAATTTTTAAAAAGAAAGAATTCAAGGCTCAAACATGACAAGGAATTCAAGTATTGGGTGCAAACACTCCACCTCTTCCCAAAATTAGTATAAAATATCTGTTCAGTTTTCCTAGACAAAGAAAATATCTGTTTCAGTTTTCCTCATCCCTGGTTTTCATATTTGGTGACTAGACTACTATTTGAGGAGGAGATTGTGATTTCTTTTAAACATATGAGGTTTCCTTGTTCTTGAAATTACTTTGTAATTCAGAAGATCACCTATTTTCTTACAGAAGAACAAAGTCAAAAGCCATGGAACTCATGGCTTTTCTGAATATTATCTTTATACCAGATTTACAGCATTCTGGAAATATCATTTCCCCAACAGCATGACTTTCTCCTGCTTTCAGCTTCTCTGTATCTTTTCATTGTTCTAAAGATCAAGGTAGAAATTACTGATAGGATATCTGTTTATCCTATCCAGCCTTTTATTCTAGCTCATTTTAACATTCTCTGTATTCTCTGATCACACTGGAATTCTTCCATTCCTCAAAGATGCTATACTACAACTAGCTTCTTAGTTCACCTACATACTGGGAATGTTTGCTGCCCTGGGAACACAATGTCCCTGAAATTATTCACCCTTTTCTTGTGTACTCAAAGATTTCACATTACAGATCAAATGCATGCTTTCATAGAAACCTTTATTGACACTCCATTTTAAATAAAGACCATCACTGTGTGCTTTCATATATTCCTGCCCATTGTTACTTAAAAATATTGTCAGTTATAATTACTTATGTGATTATTTTGTAATATCTTATTCAACATTTGGTAAGCCTCCTCAGATCAGAGGTTATGTACAGTTATCCCTCAATATTTGCAGGGAGAATTGGTCCTAGGACTGCACCCCTCCAATAATACCTAAATTCAAGGTTACTACTGTTCCTTTTATAAAACAGTGTGGTGTTTGCATATAATCTATGCACATTATCTCTCTACTTTAAATCATCTCTATATTAATTATAATACCTACTACAACTTAAATGCCATGTAAATAGTTATACTTTATTGTTTACAATAAAATGGAAAGAAAAAGAGGCCTGTACATATTCAGTACAGATGCAATTTTTATCTCAGTAGTTTTGATCTGCAGTTGGTTAAATGCATGGATATAAATCTACAGTTAGGGAAGGCCAACTATATTTTACTCACCACTGACTTACTGGTGTCAGGCACAATGCCTGGTAAACTATTGATTGTTATAGATAACTGAAGTTCACCTACCTGTTACATATCACATTTTCTTACTTTCAGAGCCCCAGTTTGGTTCAGGTGTGCACCACACTGAGGAAATTTGTGACTCAGGAAATTTGTCCCTCTCTTCTACTCCTGAAGTAATTCTCAACTAACATAAGTCAAGTTTTTAGATATACCTCAATACAGGTTTATATATCAGTTATTTATTTACTTATCTTATTAGCAATTACTTATCTTATTAGCAATCCCATTGCAAGGGACTGACATGAGCTTGGTATATGATGCATTCTATCCAATGAGATTTGGAAGTCTAAGACAGGCTTCTTTGCTATTAAAATGTGATAAATGAGAAAAACTTATTTCTTCTGAATTATTTCTGAGTTCATGAGGGGAGCTAAGCACAGATAGCAGGGCAAGAAAGTGGAAAGAATTCATGAGCTTGTAATCATTGCCAAGTCCAAATTAGTCCAGTTTGAAGACATATTAACTTAAGGATCTACGTGCCCATCAAGAACTTTCTGATCCCTACTGATAAAAGTTCCGTAGGAAATATTTGTTAATAATATTTCCAGAATGAATAAAAGCAATTACACACACACACAATAAGCAAAATTGATAGTATCTGGCATGCTTCCAAGCTTTGGCTGTGATGTCCTCTCAGCCTTGAATACATTTATGGTTCTCACTTGACCAAGTCTTTTAAGATCCAAAATGGGTCCTTATCTTCAAGACACCCTTTCTATCACATTGTTAGGTCAGCAACCTCTCCTTTACACTCTACTGCTACTCCAGGCTATCAGCATAGCCTACTTGTTATGATTTAGATATTAGGTGTCCCCCAAAAGCTCATGTGTGAAAAAATGCAAGAAAGTTTTGAGATGAAGTGATTGGGTTATGAGAGTTTTAACCTAATAGGTGCATTAATCCCCTGATAGGGATTAACTGGGTAGTAACTAAAGGCAGATAGAGTATGGCCAGAGCAGGTAGGTTCCTGTGGGTATGCCTTGGGATATATATTTCGTACTTATTGATCAGAGCTCTCTCTCTGCTTCCTAGTGCCAGGTTCCTAGCTGCTTTTTTGGCCACATTCTTCCACCATGATTTTCTGACTCATCCCAGGCTCTGAGGAATGGAGTCTGCTGTCTATGGAGTAAGACCACCAAAACTATGGGCCCTAAAATAAACTTTTCCTTCTCTAATTCTTCTGGTCATGTCTTTTGTTCACAGCAGTGAAAAACATAACTAAAACATTACTCTATTACATTTTTATCATCTCTTCACCTGAACATCTTCCCCCAATCAACCAAAGGTCTCCTCATAGGTGATAAAATGACTAAGGCAGAACGTAGCATTTTGTAGATGCTGAATATGGAAATGTTCTACAGAACAAATAAAATGTATAAACTGAACTAACCAGGAAAAGCTAGGGAGAATAATAAGACTGGAACTGATCATGGTCAACAGGTAGATCATTTTGGGGGGAAGAGTACTAGGGATTCAACTCAGGGAACTTGACCACTGAGCCACATCGTCTGCCCTGTCTTGTATTTAATTTAGAGACAGGGTTGCTTAGTGCCTCGCTTTTGCTGACTCAGACTCCCAAACTGCTGGGATTACAGGTGTGCACCACCACGTCCAGCCCTCAGGTAGATCTTAACGATAAACAAGCAAAGAGCAATGCTGTAGAAGATAATGAAAGGGCAGAAAACAGACCTTTCTCCTGAAGAAACTGGCAACTGGAAAGTTGGAGCATATATTTCTAAAGGATACTATGCAAAAAGATTGGGATAACAAATAATATTGAAGTTACACCTGAATGTCACTCCAGAGTTTGGAATTTACTTTGTAGGTATAAGAATTCCATGTGATAATACATATATTGCAGTATTCCATAAAAAGATTCAATGATGTTGATAAATGACAGGTAAAATGTCACATGCACTCAAAAGCCACACAAGGTATATAAGGTGATACTTTTGTAAATGGAGGTATATAGGTGATACCTCTGTAAATGGAAAGAGAGATGTAAAAAAAATTTGTAAGTAAAAATAAAGAGAATGCCTTACCACTACGTACATAATAGAATAGCTAAAACCCAGAACACTGACATCACCTAGTTCTGATGAGGATGTGAAACAGACAAATCTCTCATTCACTGCTGACTAGGAATGCAAAATTGTATAAACACTGTGGAAGACAGTTTGGATGTTTCTTGTAAAACCAAACATATTCTTCCCATATAGCTGTCATATTTCCTGGTATTTACCCAAAGAAACTGAAAACAGATATCTATTCAAAAATTTGAAGAAAGAGGTTTACTTAAAATTCTGTAAACTTGGAAGCAGTAAAGATGTCATTAGATGAAAGATAAATAAAGTATGGTATATTCAAACGATGAAATATTATCAAGCACTGAGAAAATGAGCTATGAAGCCACAAAAAGACATAGAAGATTCTTAAATGCATATTACTAAGTGAAATGAGCCAATCTTAAAATTCCACATACTCTCTGATTTTAATTATGTGATGTTCTGGAGAAGACAAAACTTTAGAAACAGTAAAAAGCAGTGGTTGCTACAGGTTAGGGAGGAGAAAAATCAGTAGAATGTACAGGATTTTTATTATCTGTATGATAATTGTGGATGTGTTATTTACTTATCAAAATCTACAGAACATATAACACCAAGAGTGAGCTCTAATGGAAACCATGCATACTGAGGGATAATTGTGTGTCAATGTCGTTGCATCCATTGTAACAAATACAGCACTTTGGTGGGAAGTGTCCATAATGGGAGGCTATGCATTTGTAGGTGTGAAGGGTGTAAGGGCAATGCTTTGAAAATAAAGCTGCTGCTAAAAAATTAAATAAAAATTAAAAAGTCATCTCTATATCTATCTATCTAAATATACTACCTAGTGAATGAATATTTTTGAAGCTGAGTTCATCTACGTGTAATATATACATTACAATAAAGTAAGAAACATAATTTTTCCTCCAAAGGGCCTTTTTGCATATTATACACAATAAAAGATATTGACAAATTTATTGGTTACCATTTTGAATGCCCATGTGATATAAACAATTCATTTTATCATCAAATTTATTTGTTAATTTTCCACCACCTGTACAGCTTCACAATGGTTTGTTCGATGGTTACTTTTTAGTCATTTTTTATTTAAGGATAATAGTGACATAATATATAAAACAATGAAAATGGTTAAACATTGTTGTACCAGGTTTTAATTTTGCAAAGATAAATGAGAGATATATATTGCCCCAAATATACACTTGAAATTCACTGTTGCATCTTTTCAATTTAATTCACCCTTTTGCTCCAGATACTGTTATTATCATAACATCTATTCAATAGGAAATTACATGTTTGTAAACTTTCTTCAGGGAAACTTAAAGTTTTATTTAAAAATAACAAATACTAATCAGAATACAAAGCTATGACAATTTATTTTAAACTCCTGGAAGTGTTATTCAAATCATGTTCCTATGCCACTGCAGGCATCCCCTGAGATCTTTTTAACCTTTAAGAAACTTTTGAAAACTCTTGATAGAGTCAAACTTATTGATTCTCTATTTATATCATGAACCTATAACGTGTTAGTCAGCTTTCTGTTATTATACCAAATACCTAAGATAATTAACTTAAGAATAGAAATGGTTTACTTTGGTTCACAACTGTGGAGTTTCCAGTTCAGATTTATAGGCCTGTTGCTTTAGGCCTGCTATGAGGCAGGATGGATGGGAGAACAGAGTCATTCACCTCATGGCCAGGACACAAAATGGAACAACAGGCTTCCACAATTTCATTCAAGATAGCCCCTTCCATGACCTGAAGACCTCCCACTAGGCTTCACTTACTGAAGGCCCTCCTATCTCCTAATATCATCACCCTGGAGATCAACACTTTACCACATGGCCTTTGGATGAAACTTAAGATCCAAACTGTATCATGTAGAATGAGCTTTATGTAACCATTTTACTTTTCTGAACCTATTTTCACTATATGTCTATTTAGAGGAATTAATTATATTATTAAGATGCTTCACATGATTCCTGCAAAATAGTATATTCTTAGAAAATATGAAATAGTAAGCCTAATAGTAGAGAAACACAATATAATATCCCATGATTTTTCTGAAATTGAGTATTTTAAAGACTTTCGATTGATAAGTGAGCGACATTCCATTTTCAAATCAACTTCAATGAATGTCTTAGCTCTTTTTCTTTAAACTATTGTTCTGGCTAAATGATGTT
>PVHX01015829.1:0-32805 GCA_004024805.1 Geosciurus inauris
CCTGCCCTGGGAGGAGGGAGGACAGGTAGACGAGTGGCCAGGTTAGCTTCCCGTCAGGAGGGGAAGGTGAAACCCGGATGACCTGGGCGCTGGGCCTCTGGACGTCCCCTCCCACGCTGCTGCCGCACCAGTCACCTGCAGGATGAGGATGAAGTAGTCCACCGGCCGGCTGCGCTGGTACAAGTAGTGATGAGCGGCCAGGCGGTCGCTCTCATCGAACTTCACCTCCTGGTTGACGCTGGGGTGCCTCAGCAGGTGCAGCAGGACCTTCTCAGAGACGCGCAGTGGGCTGAACACGTCCACCTCTGCCCCAAAGCCAGAGGAGGAAGAGTGCCTACCGGACCGAGCAGGCTGCGCGCCACACCTGGCCCTGTGCCCACCTGGGCTCTCCCTGCTGTCCTAGCCGCCCTCCACAGAGAGCAGGGAAGCATAGGCCCAGCCAAAGCTCCCGGCCATCCTGCTACGGGAAAAGCCTCACTCTGCTCTTTGCCACCTGGGCCAGCCCTCAGGCCACCCAAGAGGTGACAAGGCTGCAGGAGAGCACAGACGTCCTCCTCAAGGCCCTCCTGCTTACTAGGATTGGGGAGCAGTCGGCGTCCGCCGTGGGTGATCTCCTGACCCACGGGATGGTGAGCACAGCAGACGCAGACCGCTCCTCACCCTCACCTCGGGAAAGGAAGCGCTGAGTGGCCAGGAGCAGCTGGGGCGAGATTTTTACTTTGTATTCATCATCAGACACCTTGAATAAGGAGAATTCCTCCTTGCGCTTGAGCGGGGCACTCATGGAGGTGGCCGTCCTCCGTACGGTGGCGTCTCCTGAGGTGGCGAGAAGACGGCAGCTCAGGCACAAGGAACAGTCTCATGAACACGGACCCTGGGCCCACTGGGGCCCTGCTGCCTGCTCCTTCTTCCCCAGGAACACAGCCCTGGCGCTGCTCCTCCATGGAGGCTGGCCGCCATCCCCCACAGTGACCCTGGTGCCCAGGACAGGGGCAATGGCCCTCATTCCAGATGTGTGCCAAGGAAGCGAGGAAGGGACCACTCCCGTGCTTGGAGCTGGGCAGAGAGTGCTGAGGGGAAAGCAGCAGCAGCAGATGACCTCGGGACCTCACACCTGTCTCAGGAACTGGGCTGAAGATGCTGTGCTTGGGAACAGACGTGCAAGTGCGGGGTAAGCCATGTGCCCGGATGAGTCCCAGAGCCCTGAAGCACAGGCTGTGTCTGCCCCTCAGACTCCTGAGAAGAGGAAGGTGCAATCAAGGGCTCCAGGGCAGTCGGGGAAGATGCTCTTAGTAGCAAAGAATGAGTTCCTTTACCCTTTTTGTGGTGCTGGGGCTGGAACCCCAGGCCTCACACATGCCAGCAGGCAAGTGCTTTTCAACTGAGCTTCATCCCCAGCCAAAAGAACGGGTACAAAATAACTGGCAGAGTCAGGTGTGGTGGCACACACCTGTTAGCCCAGCACTCTGGGAGGCTGAGACAGGAGAATCACGAGTTCAAAGCCAGCCTCAGCAACAGCAAGGCGCTAAGCAACTCAGTGAGACCCTGTCTCTACATAAACCACAAAATAGGGTTGGGGATATGGCTCAGTGGTTGAGTGCCCCTGAGTTCAATCCTCGGTACCAAAACAAAAAAACAAAAAAAACCAACCAGCAGCAGAAAGGCATGAAGAACTGGAAAAGCCCAGGAAGGGCAGAGCCCTGTCTCAGTGCTGGAAACAGAGCAGCTGCCACAGAGCCCCAGCATGCACAGGAGCTGCAAGATCACCAATGGGACAGGCAGGAGCCCTGCCGCGGGTGGCATTACTGACCCACATGGGGCAGGGAGAGGGGGACCTGGCTGGGAAACTGCACCGGCTGGTTTCTAGCAGCACAGACTCACCACGTCTGTACACAAGTGTATCTCGGGTCACAGGAAGGACCAGCTGAGTCAAAATGGTTGGAAGTCAAAACTCACGGTAGTCTTCAGACTCATCCAGGATCTCGGACTTAATGATCTCCTCGATGACATCCTCCAGGGTGACCAGGCCCAGCACCTCGTAGAAGGGGTCGCCCTCTCCCTCATTGTTCACCTTCTGCACAATGGCCAGGTGGGACTTCCCTGTGGGGAGGGGACACTCATTTACAGCTTGCAAGGGGTACCTCATTTTTCTGTTTCCCCTGGTATGAGCCCACTGCAAGGACAAAAGCCAATGTTTGTACTGGACCCTGGGCCAAACACCCGAAGTGTTTTTTTTGGTTTTTGTTTTTGTTTTTAGTATTAAGGATAGTACCCAGGAGAGGTCCCCCACTGAGCTACATCCCAGACTTTTTTTTTTGGTACTGGGGAATGAACTCAGATGCACTCGACCACTGAGCCACATCCCCAGCCCTATTTTGTGTTTTATTTAGAGACAGGGTCTCGCTGAGTTGCTTGGCACCTCACTTTTGCTGAGGCTGGCTTTGAACTTGCGATCTTACTGCCTCAGCCTCCAGAGCCACTGGGATTACAGGCATACTCCACAGCACCCAACTCCTTTTTATTTTTCACTTTGAGGCAGGGCCTCACTAAGTTGCCCAGGCTGGCCTTGAACTTGTGATCCTCCTGCCTCAGCGTCCCAAACAGCTGGGAACAGGCATATGGGGAGGCTTCCCTAAGTTCTCAACATGCTGAGCAAAATCTCAGAGGCGTGTTCATCAGCCAGAGAACTCCACACAGACAGCAGCAGAGCTGGAATTAGCCCCAGGTCTGTGACTCTGAGCCATGTGCAGATCTAGCCAAGCACATCCCACTTAGAACACAGAGGTCTTACACAGAAACTGTAGGTCTATACTAACAAAACACCAATTCCAGACACACTGGCTGCCCTGGGACAGTCTCAGTAGGGGATCCCAGGGGTCCATCCTGCCTGACCCTGTGGGAGATCCCCCTAATTCTTAAGGCTGCCCTGGGGGGGGGGCGTTCATCAGCAATGGAGATAGTAGGGGGTAGCCATTCAGAATCCAAGCTGTGCAGGGAGGACAGCAGGTGGCTGGGATTGGTCCACCTTGCTCCTGTATCTTTCCTGTGTCATTTTCCTGCTTGGTTTGCTTAATGAGAAGAGGCAGATTGAAAACAACCCACGTTTCAAGTAAGTGAGGAACACTGAGGAACTTCTGGAATTGATTCTACAGTAGTTAAGTGCTTTTCAGCCATAAAACTTTATACCTATCTGAGAGAAACAGAAGGCAAGTCACATGTGTAGTTTAAGATCCTCTGAGTGGGCACATTAAAAAAAAAATCCAAGCTGGGCGCAATGGCGCAAGCCTGTAATCCCAGCACTTTGGGAGGCTGAGACAGGAGAATCGTGAGTTCAAAGTTAGCCTCACCAACGGCGAGGCGCTAAGCAACTCAGTGAGACCCTGTCTCTACATAAAACACAAAATAGGGCTGGGCATGTGGCTCAGTGGTCGAGTGCCCCTGAGTTCAATCTCTGGTACCAAAAAAAAAAAAACCAACCAAACAAACAAAAATCCAAACTCAAAACCCAAAGGGCCGGAGATGTAGTTCAGTGGAAAGCATACTCAGGTTCAAACACTAATACCACAAAAAAGAAAAAGAACAGGTAGAATTAAGTTTAATAACATTTTAAATAATCCAATATAGCCAAAACATTTCAATATATAACCCACCAAAAAATAGCAGTAGATCGCTTACGCTGTTTGCACAGAGTCTCTGAACCTGACACGTGCTTGACGCTTACAGGGCGCCCCAAGTGAGTCTAGTGCCCTTCCCAGCCCCAGGAGGGAGGGGAATCGCTGCTGGACCCACAGGGCCACAGCACTGAGCACGCCCTCTTCTGTTACACGTGACAAAGCCGAGCTTGGTGCTGGCACAGACCTGCACACCCAGGGGTGTTTGCTCCAAGAATCCTTTGGGCAAGCAAAGAATCTTTGTGTGACTCATACTTCACATGCCAAGGGCTTAATTTAAAAAAGCATCCTTCTTTAGGATGCTCTAGTACCCCTGAACAAAAACTCAAGATGGAAATGACCACATTAGGTCATCTCCCCCTTTCCAGGAGGAAAAGGCCCAGGGTCTCTGGAGATCTCTGCCCAGTCTTACTGAGCCCGAGGCACTGAATCAGGGCACCGGTGTTTCTAGATTCTTCCGAACCTCAGTGACTGTGTTGGGAAGGGCTCAAGGCTGGCCTGCAGCACCAGTTCTGCAAGGAGGCAAACCAGCAGGCCATCTGGGGACCCAAGCACGTGACAGGCAGCTTTGATCGACATCTTTGGATTCCTGAAACCAAAGCCCAGTGTCCAAAGGCCACCTCAGAGCAGAGAGGTCTGATCCAGCTCCCTCCTTTCAGGAAGCTGGTCCCTCTGGAGGGTCACCTACAGGAAAGAACTCACTTCTCCCTGGCTGTCAAACATGTGCGAAGGACACACAGGCTTCCCCGACTGCCACAGTGGGAAGAGCCCAGGGCTCCTGGAAGATCCCCCAAGTGACTTACTCTCAAGACAGGGCGCCCAAGCGCCAGAACACAAGCCTGAGAGGGCAGCAGGGGACTGAGAAAAGGCAGCTGGCTGACTTAGAGTTCACTGCCATCTGACAGGACCGAGCCACTCACATGGACGCCTGCAGGCGCTCAAAGGGCTGGCTCTGTGCAGTCCCAGAGGGTGTGAATGGCATGACCTATCACCATAAGAAAACTCTGGAAAAACTCTAGTTTTGAGTTCACAGACTCAGGAGTACTCCAATTACTTGGATGCTGGAGGACCTCTGCACGATGCCCACCGTCTAGAACATCTTTAAAAATGCAGTTAGAGTTTAATCTTCTCCATCTTTCCTTCATCCCCTTTTTTATTTTGCAGAGCTGGGGATGGAGGATGGGGCCTGCACATGCTGGGCACGTGCTCTATCACTGACCTATGCTCCTAGCCCTTTTAATTTCCTTTTGAGACAGGGTCTTGCTCAGCTGCCTGGGCTGGCCTGCAATGTGCAATCCTCCTGCCTCAGCCTCCCCAGACTGTGATTACAGGCATCCTGGTTCCCTTTGTTGTTCTGTAAAAAAGAAAAAAAACTATGTGTACAAGTGCTATGAGGAAAGTCACGTGCCAACGTTCCTCCAGATGTCTGAGCAGGTGTGACTCTCCTCAGCATCGTGGCGACTCCTTGCCTTCTAACAAGAGAGAGTAAACCAGACCTGGCTGTCTGAGGGCAGCATCTCTGACAAGCTCATCCACCCTAATCTTTTCCTCACTTACTTCAGGAAGGAGTCTCATCGCTGGCTGAGTGAAGTCAACAGGGGTTAATGGTCACAGAGGAGATATGTCACTCACTACAGCCCCAAAGTGCTCACACTGCCTGGTGATGTGTGCACAAAACAATCGCTGTGTCACCTCAGGTCTGCATGGAGGGGCGCTTTACTAAGTTCCCAAGCAGACGGTGCTCTCAAGGAGTGACAGGAGCAGGGCCTGAATGCACTGGCCAAGAGGCCGGGGACTCCTGGCTCCAGGAAGATCCGTGAGCAGAGAGAGGGGAGAGGATCGATTTTAAAACCTCAGACGCCAGGAAGACTGCAATGTGCCCTTTGTTCATAAGCAGAGGATGCATAAAAGGATAAGGACAGAAAGGACTTTAACAAGGACAAATATAGGACTGCCAAGGGACTGCAGAAGAGAAGGCAGCTCCAGGATGGCACCAGAATGACAAGGCTACTCTGTCCCAAGAATGGCCCTCACCCACCAGGACGAGAAAGTCAAGGATGATGAAAGGGACCCCCACTGGACCTGCAGGCCCTGTCCTTCCCCCCACCGTGGGCTTTTCGGCAGGCTGCCGGACGGCTCTGGAACGGTCTGATTATTCAACCAGGAAGGTATCAATCCCTGGCCCTCCAGCACCAGGTAGTCTGAACCTGCTCCACTGCCCATCCCAGAACAGGAGCACCTGTGACAGCAGGTCCTCTGGAACCTGCTCCACTCACCATCTTAAAAACTGAGAGCAGAAGGCTCTCTCCCCGCCAGTCACTGACCCAGGCTCCCTTCTGTGCCACACTTGGTGGAGGCCTGTCCACACTGTAAGTCACATCCCTCTCCCTCTCCCAACTGCTACCTGCCAAGGTACCTCATCCATCCCAGCTGCTGGCCTGTCCTGACTGCTCTCCTTCCTTTGGAAAGTGGCCTTTTCCCTTAGCTTCCAGGACATTCCAAACCCTTCTCTGCTCACAGCCCTCGAGATCAAGCCCAGGTCCTACATATAACACCCCTCCAGACCCACATTGCCTCCAGGAGCATTTTAATTTTTCCCAACTAGGATGCCTGATAGCCCCAGGCCAAGCTTATCTGTCACAATTGAAAGGCAAGACCAAGGCAATGAAGATCCTGACCCTAAGGCTTTGGGAAACAAAGGTTTTCACCAACCTCATCCCAAACAATATGTCCCACTCCTGAAGCTCTTCCTTTAAGTTTAGTTCCACAGAGGGGCAAGCTTCCCTGATCACCCCACATCTCCAAGCAACCGCTCATAAGCAGAGAAACCAGGAATCCAGCTGCAGACAGTTACCAGAGGGAATGTTTTTTGAAGGAAAGGAACATGAGAGCTTAGAATACCAAAGGGACAACTGTAGTCTCTACCCTGGACCATTCTGGAAGGGAAACCTGTACTTCCAGGTTCATCCCCTCAGCTAAATCCTCTCCCTGCGTGGCAAACACCACCTACCTGCAGAGCCCGCCCAGAAGCGACCATCACTCTGCTACTAAGCACATGAGCAGCATGCAGGACCTGTGTTGTGCCCAGACCCTTTATGTTCATCACTGACAGCTGAGGACCTTGAGTGAGAAAGGCTGGGCGCAGGAGCTCAAAGCAGGCAGGGGCAGCATGGAACCCGCCCCGCCCACTCCAGGGCTTGGCAGGCCCAGACAGCATGCTTACCACCAGGAGGCTCCACCCTAGGCTCCCTCCCAGAGAGGGGCGGACAGCACAGCTTTCTAGGGAAATGGCCAGGAATACCTGAGACGTTAGGACCCATCCAAGCCTCTCACCAATCCTGAGCTACACCCAGGCCTGGTGCAAGCATAAAAGGAGATGAGGGCTGGGCACAGTGGCGCACGCCTGTAATCCCAGCGACTTGGGAGGCTGAGGCAGGAGGATCACAAGTTCAAAGCCAGCCTCAGCAACTAAGCAAGGCCCTAAGCAACTTAGCGAGACCCTGTCTCTAGAGGAAATATAAAAAAGGGCTAGGGATGTGGCTCAGTGGGTAAGCGCCCCTGGGTTCAATGCCTGGTACCGAAAGAAAAAGCAAAAAGAAAACGAGGTAAAGCATGGAGAGGCCATACCAGAGCTGGCTCAACAAGGGAGTCATTACAAGAAAGGCACCTTCCTGCCCTGACTGTCCAGGAGCTTGCCAAGCAGCTTCCTGCAGCCCCCGGGCCAGAAGACGTACCAGCTGCCAGAAATAGCTGGGTTTTGCTCATTCACCTCCCTCATGCAGCCTTTAGGGTCAAGTCTATCCAGAGCCCTGAGCTGCCCCTCCCCTCATCCTGCAGAAGTTCAGGTGAGAAGCATGGCTGGTGGTCAAAGAGCATGCCAGACTCTGGGCAGGACTCTGAGGATGGTCACTACAGGGGAGCCCTCGCCTTCGCACTTGAAGGGCCCCCCAGTTTTCACCTCCAACCTTGTGAGCTGCACAGACAAATTGGATGAAAGGAGGGGGTGAAGATGTGGGGTTAAGGGAGAACTTGAGGAACGTGCTTAGGGTTAGAAAAGGAAGGTTAAAAAGGGCAAACAAAACAAATGAAGACAAGGGAAAGGGAGATTAAATCAGCACCCATAAAGTTGTTTTGGTGAAATCAAAGTGAAAGTTTTCTCCACACCTGTAAGGAAGTATTTATGAGTCACTCCCTGTCTGCAGTCAGAAAGGTAGCCACAGGGACCTCAGCAAGGCCCAAGAAATATCACGGGTCCAGCTACTTTTGACATTAAATGTGTGCAGGTAATAGCACCCAGATATCTAGTTTTTTGTTGTTGTTGTTTTGTTTTTTGCATATCCTTATAGTTTCTATCCAAGGGTTTGGGTCATACAATGCCCAAAGTGTTCAGTGGCCTCAGGGTGTGAGAGCTAATTGGGAAGTTTCACCGAAGCAGGTGCTACGGTGTTTGCTTTCTATGGCACTGCATCCGCCTCTAAATATTTCAAAAGGTCACTGCCAGATGCAAGGCCATCACCTTCTGGAAAAAGCAGGTCTCATTCCAGGGTTTCATATTCCCCACCCCTTTTCCGAGACAGCACACTGGCATATGCGTCCCCTCCTAGATTCCTTGGCTCTTACCTCGCTTGAACTCCTCCAGGACCGCGTCTAGCTTGGTGTCATTGAAGACGAAGTGGAGTGGGTGGTTGTAGAAGCGGGTGATGGTACTGAGCGGCGTGCAGTCCTCGGGGTCCACGAATGCCAAGTCCTTGAGGTAGAGCATGTCCACGATGTTGGAGCGCTCCTCCTCGTACACCGGGATGCGCGTGTGGCCGCTCTGCATGATGCTGGCCAAGACGCTGAAGTCCAGCACCGCGCTGGCGTCCAGCATGAAGCAGTCTTCGAGAGGCGTGAGCACGTCCTCCACGGTCCGGTAGCGCAGCACGCCCTTGCTGAGGTCGCTGTAGGGGTCGCCGCCTCCGCGCGCCAGCTCCAGCACACGCTCGCGCAGCCGCCCGGGCCGCGCCGCCAGCTCCAGCAGCTGCCCCACGGGCAGCGCCACGGGCAGGGTGAGCAGCACCGCCAGGCGGCTGAGGCCCAGCGCGCGCGGTGCCAGCGCCAGCGCCCAGCGCCCGCTCACGGCGGCCGGCACCACCTCGCCTACCAGAAACACGAGCCCCGCACAGCCCAGCACCGCGGGTACCGCGCGCTGGCCGGCCGCTCGGTACAGCAACACAGCCAGCGCCGCCTGCGCCAGGCTAGCCAGCAGCAGTAGCGCGCCCAGGGCGCAGCCGGCCCAGCGCCGCGCGGGCTCCAGGCGCCGCGCCGCCGCACGCTCCGCCTCCGAGCCGCTCTCGCGCAGCACCTGCACCTCGGCCGGCGCCAGCGCCAGAGCGCTCAGCTGCAGGCCCCGCGCCAGCGCCGCCAGCGCCAGCAGCCCGGCTGCCCCCAGGCCCAGCGCCCAGGGCGGCGCCGCCTCCTCAGCAGCCCCGCCGCCCGGCTCCACGCGCACCGCAAGCAGCGCCGAGTTTGGGGGCACGGCCTGGGCGCGCAGGCACAGCAGCGCGCGCCACTGGCCCGCAGGAGCCGCCGTCTCCTCGGGCCCTGTGGCCGGCCCGCCCTCGGGGCAGCCTGCCCCTTCGGGGGCCACCCAGGTCCAGGAGCTGTTGGCGAAGCCCGAGCCCAGGAGGCGCAGGCGGAAGGTGGCCTCCGGTGCGGCCCGCACAGCCCCTCCGTGCGCCCACCCCGCGCCCGCCGCTCCGTCCTCCTCCAGGCAGAAGCCCAGCACTCGCGGGCCGGGCGCTGTCTCTCCAGCGGCGTTGCCCAGGCAGAGCGCGGCGAGCACCCAGCCTAGCCGACCCGCAGCCGCCGCCATAGCCTGCAGCCCCTTCTCGGCCTCTCGCGCAGCCTACCCCGCTCGCCCCGCGCCCCCGCCTCCCCGGCCAATCGTCGCCGGCCTTCGCGCCGCCTCGGCCAATGGGCGGAGGGCGGGGGCGGGCCCCGGGGTCCGACTAGGCTGCGCCGGGGAGTAAACAAGCCGCGCGGGGCGGGCCGGGGGCGTGGGGCGCTCGGCCCAGCAGCTCGCAGCTGCACCGTGGGACGCGGGGTGGCGGGCAGGACCCCGGACTACAGCGCCCGAAGGCCCGACAGCACTCTGGGAAGCCCCCAGGGCCTCGCACGAACCACGGGCCCCAGCGCTCCTGAAGTTGCACACGGGGATTCCAGTGCACGGGAAGTGGGCCGGTTTCTTAGTAAAGGGCCCAGAAACCCTTCAGGGCCAAGGGTGCTAAGAACCGGAGCCTGGCGTTGGGAAGCTAAGGTTTCTTGGAAACGTTTATAGATCGGGAAGCTAAGGTTTCTTGAAAACGTTTATAGATCGCGCCGGGCTGTGGCTATAGGTCTGGGAACGTCAAGGCACAACCACTTCCTTCAGGGAACTTGGTCCCACCAGGGAAACACAGTCTCCTCGTCGGAGCCCGACACAGCTGCTGCATGTCATTAATGTCTTGAGGAGAAGAGTAAAGCTCGAGGACAGCGTGGATGCCGGGATCCAAGGCGACCTGCCCAACACCCTGGTCACCATCCCAGCCGTAGGAGGCAGAAGTGTTGGGAATTTATGGATTTTGGCTGACTCCACTCCCGCAATTCATCCTTGGGAGATTCCCCAGGGCCAACAAGAGCTACTCAGGAGGGTTCCTGCTGCAGGTATATTAGAAGACAGCATGGTCGGTGGACAGTGTGGTCCGTTTTAAATGATCTGTATGTTACCGGAAGGAAACAGACCAACTGCTAACAAAGCTTCTCTATAAGCATCCGGATTAAGTGGTTTTTGTATTTTTGTCTAATTTTTAAGTTCTTCAGACTTCCTAGTACAAGCAGACAGTTGATAAAGCTTAAACATGTTATTTAAAATGGTCTTTAAAAGACTCCCTAGAAATAGTTTGCTATCTCCTGAAAATATCATTCTAGAAAGTATATGCATTGTGGGCAAAACCAGGTAAGCACGCGGTGAATGATGAAGGGGAAAATACCTTGTGAAAAACGCTTTAAAACACGGTAATAATGTTGTCTGTTCCACATTGTAAATTCAGAAGAGACTGGGCCAACTGCTTCTCTGTTCTCTGTTTTTATTATCCAGATGGTGCTGTGTCCTTCACTGGCTTGCTTCACTCTGAAGATTACAGAGTGAGCCACCAGCAGAAGCAATAGGACATTAGTGAACCTTTCCACTGGATTATCATGTCTCTTTTGAAGAAGGAAAAGTACAAGCTTTATGCCGGATTCATCCCCCTCAGCTCTCACTTCTGTCTTCAAGATAAAATGCTGACATGAGCTAGAACGGATGATGTGCTTGAAATGCCTGAAAAGTCATTAACTAGCAAAAACCAGTTCAAAGGACAGGAAGAAATAACCGGCTGTGGACTGAGAGACAGGAGACAGGACTCTCACTTTCAACAAGTGACTGCCTCAGGCTCTCTTGAAAACAACCTGTAACTAATTCTTGCGAGGAAGGAGGGGGGCCCTTTGGGTGGAAGAACAATTTGCTCAAACTTGGAGAAAACAAATGGTCATTTAAACTGTCAGCATCCAAAGATGCAAAGAAGCCAGGATAGGGCAAACAAAGCTGCTCTGTGCCATTTGGCCTAACGCCTGTCAGTCACAGCTCTACTGGAGACACTGGACCCTCCTTTTCCCTCCCTGGGCCATTTTTCTTACTGGTCACTTGGATCAAGACATTTTCACTTTTTAATAAACCCCTAGCTATCGGGTGTGACCACTGGCTAACTCCTGCTCATCTCTCCAGTCTTAGCCCCAATGCCCCTTCCTCCTTAACCACCTTGACTGAGTCAGGTCAAGGTCATGGGAGCTATGCTGCCCTTACAGCATCCAGTACTTAGCTTAACTGTAAGATTTTCATTCATTTATTCACCTGACAAGTGTTTCCTGCACTGAATGTCTGCAGTGTACCAGGAGTGGTTCCACTGCTGGACTGTGGTGAGAATGACATCAAGTCCCTGCCTTCATGGGCTTACAGTCTAGTGCTGGAACAACAGAAAATAAATGTTTTATTATCAATAAGTGCTATGGATAAAAGGCAAGATAAGGAGACAGAGGGGTCAGGGGTGATGCTGTTTGAGATGGAGCCACCAGGGAAGGCTTCTCGAAGGAGGGCATGTTTGAACGGAGGTATAAATAATATGAGTGAGCCTCACAAAGACTTGGGAGAGGGGTTGGAGGAGTAGCTCAGTGCTATGGCACATGCTCAGCCTGTGTAAGGCCCTGGGTTCTACACCCCACACCAAGAGGAGACAGCTTGTAGGCAGAAAGACCCCCTATGCCTCTCTCTCGGGGGGAGGGGTCTCCCTCACTAAACTCCCTGAGGGGTTAGTAGCACCTGACATGCAGCAGAAGCCAAACACCTGAGGGCGGGTGGACAAATGTCATTTCTTCCTGTCCAACTACACACACACGGTGTTTGTCACGCCTTTTATCTGGAGTATCCACTTCCTTTGCTGCTACTCAAGTGCCTCCCTTTCTTCAGACACCTCCCCAGTCTGCTGTCAAGCCATGTCTGCTGGAGCCCTTGGCCTTGGCACTCTGGAGTGTGTGCCCCAAGATCCCACAGCTGATGGGCATGGTGGCACATGCCTGTGATCCTAGCAACTCAGTGGATTGCAAGTTCAAACCCAGCCTCAGCACCTCAGCAAGAGCCTGTCTCTAAGTAAAATATAAAAAAGGGCTGGGGATGTGATTCAGTGGTTAAGCACCTCTAGATTCAATCCCAGTCCCTAGTACAAAAAAAAAAAGATTCCACAACTGTCATTCTGGGAGTGGCCCTTCAGAGGACCAGCACTCCAACTCTGGAACCACGTGAGCCCACCAGGGTGGACATAAAGGTAACTGCATGTTATGAAACCATACAGTCATGTGACTGGATCAGGCTTGGTCATCTCAGCCCCCAGAGAGGGAGGAGGGACAGCGCACTCATTCCAACGCCTGCTCCAGGACCCACAGGGCTTCCAACTTACAGGACTGTGCTGGTGGCAGCTGAGGACATTTGCCCTGAAGGTCTGCCAGCAGCTGCCACTCTCCAACACCTGTGACAACAGCCCTGGTTATATGTATTTTGTAAATTACAATTTTTTTTTTTTTTGGTACTGGGGATTGAACTCAGGGGCACTCGACCACTGAGCCACATCCCCATCCCTATTTTGTGTTTTATGTAGAGACAGGGTCTCACTGAGTTGCTTAGCGCCTCGTCATTGCTGAGGCTGGCTTTGAGCTCGCGATCCTCCTGCCTCAGCCTCCCTGAGTGCTGGGATTACAGGTGTGCGCCACCGCGCCCGGCTTGTAAATTACAATTCTGTCTGCATTTCACTGCTCAACGGCCCAAAACACTTTATGTGCCATGCCTTGTCGCAGTGACAGCCATAGTCACTTCCCTCTCTACCACAGATACTGAACACAGACAGAACTCAAATGCAAGCTGCAGACTCACCAAGACTTACATATATTTCATGTTTTATTACCAATCAAAAATAAATTCCGTATATTGTTTAGCAAATATTATCATTGTTTTGTGACAAAAGACACAAGAGTCATAACAACAAAACTCCCCGAGAGTCAAACTCATAACAATGCCAAAATAAATCACAAAAATATACAAATTAAAATCTTATGCAAAATAAATAGGAGTCATCTGCTACGGTGGCTGTGACTTGCCTACCCATTTGGATGCCATTTGCCAAGGTCTCCCTGGCCCAGGAAGACAAGTGGAGCAGGCCAGGTCCAGGGTATGGCTCAGCCCAGGAACCAGAGGTTGGAACAGGAAGTGAGAAATTGCACAGGAAGTGAGGAGGAAGTCACTGGACTGGTGATATCTGGGAATAATTACGACCCTCTTCAGGAAGTGATTATCAATGGGGGAGGGAGGGGGACCACCTGTTGGTAGTAACTGTGTGCAAAGAGGTAGCTGTGGAAGTGTGTGTACCTGCTCCTGCTTTACACACACCCACGAGGTTTGGGCCGGCGTGCTTTGCCCACCCTGGCACCCTGGTCTTCAGGAACATGACTCTGCCAGCTCCTGTGGGGACTCAGAAGCAAGCTGCTCTCGTAGAAAACTAAGGGTCTCCTAAGGGATCAAAGGCCTGCTGGCTTTTTCCCTGATGGCTGAGAGCCCACAGGCATTGACACCCGCCCAGGCTTCTAGGAGTAAATCCTATGCCTGGGGAGGCCTCAGACTGGCCAGGGCAGGCGTACTTGGTGCAGGACACTCCCTGGTCCCAGGCGTTAGGATTCTCTAGGTGCCTGGAGAGCAGAGCACTGGGGTGACAGGACTGTCCTGGCTGAAGAACGGAGTGAATACCTGCCACTCAGGTGGAAGGCCAACAGGCTGCCTCGCCTGGATCTGCGCGCCGGCTCCTGTGCCCCTGACGGAAGGGCTGGGGTGGCCCTTGGTCCCACGGCTCCCCTGTGGAAGCCAGGAGCTCTGGAGCAGGCCTGGCAGCCGGATGAACAGCTCTGGGGTAGGACTTCCCGCAGGTGGGAGAGGCTCTCGCGCAGGACCTGCTTCAGTGTGGGCCAGTCTGAGCCCTCACACCAGCGTCACACAGGCATGAGGAAATGGGGCTACACCTCTGCTCTCCCACAGACCTCTCCTTAGTGAACCCCTTACGGGGTCCCATAAGGGGGTGAACAAGGTCAGGTGAGCCTCAGCCAGCCATAGGAAAGGGCATGGAGAACCATCCTGGTGGCTTCAATATGTCCCCTTGTCCCCAGCCCCCAAGAGGGACTGGGCTTGGAAAGGAGGAATAGGGAGTCTGGAAGGATGGCTTCCTGGGTCACCTGGGCCTTGGCTTCTCTTGTGGATGGGGATGGGTGGTCACGGCTGCTACAATACAGAAGCCCGTGGCCAGATTCACCCCTGGATCCAAGAGGAGTACCCCAACAAGTAATCTCTGACATAGATGCCCTGCCCAAGGGAGGGCCTTTGGTAAAGGTGGGGCAGGCCTGGGGAGCAGGGAGCAGCGTGAAGCCTGAGACCCCATTACCAGGCGGGAGTTCTTTGAAAGGGGAGATGGGAGGTGGGAGGAGAGTCCTCAGCTAGCTGAGACTCAGACTCACCGGGAGAGCCCGTCCACAGAGTTCTGAGAGGTTCCTGGGTCCAGTGGTGACAGGAGACGTGCTCCTCTCCACGGCCAGGGCCATCATGTCCCTGGTCGCAGCTACCCAGACACAGTCAGCCTCAGCAACTTCGGCCAGGCCTTAGGTGAGGCAGCTGACCTCAGGCCTTGGCTCCTTGCTGCCGGAAGAACTGTCCTCCCACAAGCCACTGCAGGAAAGGGTGGGCTCCCTGAGGCAGGGACGTAGGCTGGAAGGTCATGACTGGGAGCAGATTATGGCTATTGCTTCCAGGGTGGGGATCCCTCCCCCTTTTAAAGGGTTTTGTTTTTTTTTTTTTTTGGTTTTTTTTTTGGAAAAACATTTTTTTTAACATGAAGTTCCTTAACCCTGTCTTCCCTTCCCAAAATGATATTTAAAAAGAGGAGCAATGAGGCTAGTTTAGAAGTCCTCAGTAAGAAACAGCCTTTGCTCAGGTGGCTGGCCCACTGCCCCCCAGTCCAGGGCTGGGCAGCTCCACCTCAGGGCTGTTCAGAGGTCCCTGTCAGCAGCACACCTACCTGGCTGCTCAGTCACACAGGCAATCGGCACCCCTCTGGCCTAACAGGCTCCCTCTCTTGGTGTGGCCCACTGGGGAGGCCCCGCGGGGCAGGCAGGGCCCCGGGCCCTGCTGTCAGATGGCGCTGTCGGGGGAGGCTCTGTGCAGCAAGGAGTTGCGCTCGTTGAGCAGAGTGGTGGTCTCATCCACCACGGGCAGCTCGGACTTCTCGGTGAAGTTCTCCGTGCAGGTGGTGCACCCGTCCACGGGAAACTGAGGGCCGTTCTCCATGCGGGAGGCCAGCAGCCCGTTCTGATACTGCTGCCGCGTGATCTGCAGGGAGGGAGGCGTGTGCGGTGGGCAGGGGCTGGGGCCTGGGCAGGGCAGAGGATGCTGGCTTTGGTGGGTGAGGAAAGAGGCCGCTGGTTCCTGAGCAGGACGAGGCTGCAGCAGGGCACTCACCTTGATGTACTGCAGGTCCATGAGCGCCCGGACACTGAAGTCCGAGATGTACTGGCCCAGGATGGTGCTGCCGAACTGGTTGCTGCCAGCTGCCAGGGTGGACGTGGTGGACGCATCTGTGCTGCGGTCTGGGTAACTGAGGGAGGCTGAGCGGCTGAGGGGCATGGGGTGCGATGGGGAGCGGTCTGTGGGGACAGCAGAGGCTGGCAGGTCAGGCTCTGCCCTCGTGCTCACCTGCAGCCTTTGTCTGAGCTCAGCCTAGAGGAGACAGGGACATGGTCCCTCTCCCAGGAACAGGACAGTTCTTTTATTTTTCTAAGTTGTTGATGTTATTTTTCATTTACTTACTTATACGAGGTGCTGAGAATCGAACTTGCTAGGCAAGCACTCTACCACACAGCCACCACCCCAGCCCAACAGGACAGTTCTTAGGGACGAACAAAAGCACACAGAAGCTCCAGCAGCACCACCGCTGACCCCTCGCTGCCAACAAGGCGGTGTTCAGAAGCGCGCCAGGCAATGGGTGTTAAAAAGTCCATCCAAGCAAACTGGCCAACCAGAAAATGAAAACCAAAGACACAGGAAATGCGTGGCTACAGAACCCCTTGGCTAACTCCCAAATTCACCAGTCCCAGGCAACAGAGTGATCACCCTCGCATGAACACTACCTTTGTCTCAATACCAGCTTATGTCAAGTGACTTAAACTAGATACTTTTACACAAAGAACCTTTATCAAGAGGAAGAGCACAGTTTTCACTCTCGGTATGAATACCCGGCCCGTGACACCTGTCGCCGCTATAGCGTGCTCACAGTCAGAGGTGTGCTCTGAACTGACCTGCTCTGTGTGGAGCCAGTCCTACCCACCGTCTGCCCCCAGCTTTCAGGAGGGGGCGGCAGGTTCCTCCAGGAACCCAGAGGGCCCCCATTAATTAGGATGGGGGTGGTGCAGCCTCTCCCAGCCACCAGGCAGCACAGACCTCCCTGCCCAGGAAAGGGTGGCGACTCCAGCCCAGCTGAGGAAGGGGGAAGGAGCTGCTCCTACGTGGCACAGCTCACCATTAGCTCAGTTTTAAAAACACAGGGAACACGGAAAGGCACAGAGAAGTTTCCAGGGAAGGCATGCGACTTGTTTTATTTTTGTCTATTTTATTTCATTTTTTTGGTACCAGGGATCAAACCCAGGGGTGCTTAACCACTGAGCCATATCCCCACATCTCCAGCCCTTTTTTTTATTTTTTATTTTGGGACAGGGTGTCTCATTAAGTTGCCGAGGGCCTTGCACAATTGCTGAGGCTAGCCCCAAACCTGCAATCCTCCTGCCTCAGCCTCCAGAGTCACAGGTTCCAGGTAGGCACCTGGTGCATGCGACTTGTTTTACACAAACAGGAAGAGAGAGGATTGAGGGGATCTGCTTTAGTTAACTGCTAAGTTACTAACTAACTACTAAGTTAGCTATGCCAAGAAATAGCCCAGCAGAGAGAACACACGCACACTGAACCCAGTGACTCAATGACCAACACAGCTATTACCAAGTGAGACCAAGCCAAGTACTTCTCTATTTTTGTGCCTAAGTAAAGCTCAGATTTCCATTGATAAATCTAGGAAAATACAGTCTGGCCATTCTGTAACTGGGCATGCCCAGCCCAGAACAGGAAACAGGCTGGCGAGAGGGTCACATGCAAGGAGCTAAGCAGTACCACTGATTCACCTCCAGGAAAAAGCCAGGAATACCAAGAGTATTACTCAATATCTCATATTAATCATCTGAATGACGGAATGCCTTTGGAAACAGGAGCAGAGTTTGTTTATTTAGGCTGGGGATGGAACCCAAGGCCTAGTGCACGCTAAGTCAAGGCTCTACCAGTGAATATAAAACCTATGCAGATGATCTCTTACAAACAGAGGTCCTATAAAGAAATACCAGGGTACTGTCTCTGAGAAATGAAATCATGGTACTTTTTAAATTTTCTCAGGAACTTTTTTCCATTTTCCCAATAAACTGTTACTTTGGGGATTAAAAAAAACATTAAAAATGGCAAAAAATTGGGTTCTTTGACCTAATGATCCTATTTCTGAAAGAATATCCTAAGAAAAACTCAAAAATTTTTTGCATAATTTTAAAAAATCATGGTATTATATATAATAAAGACTCCTCCGTCCAGGTGCAGTGGCGCATGCCTGTCATCCCAGCAGCTCAGGAGGCTGAGGCAGGAGGATGTAGAACTCAAAGCCAGCCTCAGCAATGGCGAGGCGCTAAGCAACTCAGTGAGACCCTGTCTCTACATAAAATACAAAATAGGGCTGGGGATGTGGCTCAGTGGTCGAGTGCCCCTGAGTTTAATCCCTGGTCCCCCAAAACACAATGTTCCTCCACCTAATGCACTGGAAGCAGAGTGAATGATAGCGCACCCTCACTCCATGACCGTGTGCCTCTGACAAAGCACTTTCCATAAAAGCACCCCTGCTCCCAGACGCAGAGCAATGCGGCATCAGACCCTGCAGGCACGCACACACCCGTGGAGCAGCAAGGGAGGAGGGAGAGGGCTGCAGTCACATGGGGGCTCAGAAAGGGGCGGTGAGCAGCTTCTTCCAAGTCATCCTCATAATTGCTATTTTTAAACAAATGTTCAAAACAGCACAGCACATGCTGAAGCACTGAGAAGAAAAACTCAACTGTACATGTGTCACATGGGGACAGTTGACAGGTGATGGGTTTCAGGGTGTAGGGACCAAAGGAGCTCAAACAAGCCCCTGACCACGGGGTTCCAGCCCCGACGGAACCCCCAGGTACCCCCAGCTGCCCGGGGGACATGGGACCCCACTGTTCCTGGGGGACGTGTTGGATTGGCACAGAGCTGAGGCCAGGCACGGCACCAGGCCTTTCCCTAAGTGCTCTGGCTCGAATGTCCCATTTATAGTAGAGAAAAAACAGAAGCGGCCAAGCTCTCACTAGACATGCTAGATGGGCTCTAGCTCACTGCTCCTGGCAGCTCCACGCAGCGTGGAGAGTCGCCCCCACTGCCCGCAGGACGAGGCTGGACGAGGCCAGACGAGGCCAGACGAGGCCAGGACGCCTCTCTCACCCTCAGGGCCTACTGCGTGATGGGGCGCTGGGGCCGCACCTCTGCCGACATGCTGTAGCCTGGCCCATGTGGGAGCAAGCAACAGACCTGAGCACTAAGTGGGAAGGTGGCCATGAGGGAGGGCGGGAAGTGTGTCAGCCTATAAGATGACATGTCACCCATGGGGCTTGTGAGCAGCCTGGAACAGGGTGCCAAGCAGCTGGGCTCATCCCCTCCAGACGGTGCACCTTGGCTTTGGAGGGTGCCTTCTCAATGACTAAGGGACTCTTTCAGGACTGGGGCAAAGCTACCCAGAAATTGGACCGTAGGCCAAGCAGAGCCAGTATCTGGCTGGCCACCAAGTATGTCCAGGTGGAATGCCCAGGTGCCTGGGGGCAGGGTTACTGTAGGTGCAGTGTGCAGCTCAGACAACAGGTGGCAGTGGGAACTCCTCTCGCATGCCACCTTACCTGAGAGACAGGAGAGCAGCGAGTTCCGCTTGCCAGGCGGATACCCGGCCTGGGTGGAAGGAACTGGAGCAAGAGAGGAGTAGGTCAGTGACCTGGCCAGGGTCCGGAGGCAGGACCCAGAGCCACCGGAATAGGATAGAGAGGCAGCCCTAACGGGAGCCAGTCTGCTCTGGGCAGTTTGGGAGAACAGGGTGGAGAGAGGCTCTCGCAGGAGGGGTGCTCTGGACAGAGAAGGGCAGAGCTGGCCCAGTGTGCCCAGAGCTCTCGGCCCTCCTCCCAGCCACTCCAGTGGGATCTGCGTGGGCTCCAGCCGCACCGGGGAGGGCTCGCAGGCCCGCCAGCCCTTTTGCTGCCCCTGGCCACGTCACCAAGCTGAGCTCCGGAGGGGCAGGCCTGGGCAAGCAGGCAAGGTCCACCTGCTCCAGAGCCCAGCTCAGGAGCCTCCTGGCTCTCACCCCCAGGATCCTGCAGTGCCCTGGCTCATCCTGCTGGGGGGCAGAGGAAACGGGGTGAGCTAAGTGTTGGCAGTCATGGGTGCTGTCCCCCCCACAGGGTCCTGTATGTCAAAGGGCAGTGACAGGCACAGCACAGAGGTTCTCCAGGAGCCCCACCTGTTCCCAGGACCAGCATGGACTCCTCTCGGCCTGCAGTAGCCTCCATGGCAAAAGGGTCACACAGGGTGGAGAGGAGCAGGTGAGACGCGGGCACCCGCCCTGGCCACTCAGCCTTCAGGCGGGGAAAGTCTGAGCTACCCAGAACCAGAGAAGCTAGGACACTGAGGAGGCTCTTCCCTACACCTTAGCTAGTCTTAGGGGAGTGCAGTCCCCTTTTCTCAGCCCCTAAATCCCTTTATTCCATCAGAATGAACCTGACCCGAAGGCAGTAGCCAAGTCCCTGAAAGCCAAGTTCACTGAGCCTGGGCCTGGCTCCCGACAGGCACTCTGGACGCCCACTCGCCATCCCAGTCCTCACCTCGGCCGCCTCCCTCCCTGCGCCTGCTGTGATGGTGGGCGGGGCGTGGGCTGCTTGGTCTGCCACTCCATTCTAATCACATCATGCCCCTGCATCAAGGCCACTGGCCACTTCCTACTTCCCGTCAGAGCCAAACACCTGCAAATTTGGGGGCTCCCTGACGCGTCCTTACAGCTCTCTCCCACAGCAGGCTGGTCTCACCACCCAGGGCGCTCCCTCCACGGCCTCCAGGCGCTCGCTCCGGATCCTCTCATCTCTTCCCTCAGGCCTCCGACAGTGCAGACCACTCACTCCCAGACCACCTTGCCCAGGCCCTGGCAGCTCCTGCCTTCAGCAGCCCCTCTTCCAAGTCATCTGCCTGGGAACCGAGGGCAGAACAACCCAGCCCCAGCCAATGACTCACCAGCGGGGACCCAGGACAGGGCCATGGTCCCATAGTAAGAGAAGGCACCCGTCTCAAACTTCATGTTCTCCTTGCCGGCCTCCACCTCCACCTTCCCCTGCAAGAACACGGGTCAGGGTCACAACCAGAGGGGACGCGAGGACTGGGCGGCCGCATGGGCATCCCCAGCATCCTAGCAGAGTGTGTGGCGAGAAGCCAGCACGGCCGGCCCGCCTGGGCCCAGGACAGCGGTGCTCACCTGCAGGATGAGGATGAAGTAGTCGGCTGGCTTGTTCCGGGTGTACAGGTAATGGCGGGCATAGTACTTGTTGTGCTCATCAAACTTGAGTTCCTGAATGACATCTGGATACTTGAGCAACCGCAGCAGAATCTTCTCTGATATCAGAGAGGGACTGAACTGGGGCACCTCTGTGGGAGAGGAGAGGACACTTCACGCTTGGGGCTGGGCCTCTGCTGCACTGCTGTGGCCACTGTGCTCAGATGGCTCCTCCCTGCTCTGCCATCCCTTCAGGCCACACCTACCCAGGAAGGGTGTGCACCTGACTTCCCTGCTGAGGTCCAGGCCGACAGATCAGGGCCTCCAAGGGTGGCTCCTGTACTAATGGCCTGTGACCTTGGGCAAATGACTCAACCTGCTTCTCATTCATCTGCAAAATGGGGATTAAAAACTTTGGGGTGGCTGCAGGTTAGTGGGCTAACATGCACAGAGCACCGTGGCCAGTGCTGGGGAGAGTTCCTATAAAAATAAAGGAAAAGGAATCATGGCATCTTCGGCAAGTAAAGATTGGGAAGGAAGGTGGAGGGGGGTTTTTTCGCAGTAGGCAGGTTTTTTCTAAGCTGTCACCTGGGTCCCCAAGGGAGCTTTGAATCAGGGGTCAGAGGAGAGAACTGTACCTGACCTAGAGATGATTCCTGTGGGAACCAGTTCACATGGGAGCGAGGGTGGGAGGGGAAGAGCTGGCCCAGGCTTTCCAGGGCAGGTGAGCCAGGCGACGGGCAGGCGCTGCACCCAGAGGACCCACTGCTCCTCGCTGTTTCACAAGCCCCAGCGGGCTGGGGGCACCCAGGTGAGCACCCAAGGAGTTCTGTTCCCACTACTTATTTTCAAAACTACCCCAGGCATTCCCTAGAAGTTTGCAGTGGCAGCCCAGGGACAGCAAGCAGATTGCAGGAGAGGCCCAGGGACGGGCCTCCCAAAGCAGCTGTGTCGTACCTGCACTTGCTACAGCCCCCTTCCTGTGACTAATCCACCAGCGATGGAAGGTCTTCTTGCTCTTACCTGTGGCCAGGAAGCGATGGGCAGCCAGAAGCAGCTGGGGTGAGATCTTTACTTTGAGTTCATTATCAGCATCCTTGAAGGCAGAGAAGTCCCGCTTGTTCTTTGCAGACACCCGTTTCCGGCTTCGGTTGTCAGCTGCAAGGGCAAGATCCAGATCTGAGATTGCTATCCCCCGAGGACTTGGAGCAAAGGGAGCCTGACCCGCTCCCGCTCCCTCTGGCCAGGAGGAGCCAAGGTGGCCTCCTCCGTGTGCTCAGCAGGTGCTTCCTGCACACCCTGCCAGCAGCGCGCCTGGTGACCAGGGCCACCTTGCGCCCGCACTCTGGCCTTTCCCCGAGGGGCACAATTTCAGACTTGAGCAGGAAAGGGCCTCTGGGCCTGTGGAGAGGGCTGGACTCACTGTATGTGTCTGACTCGTCCAGGATCTCGGACTTGATGATCTCCTCGATGACGTCCTCCAGGGTGACCAGGCCCAGCACCTCATAGAAGGGGTCGCCCTCGCCCTCATTGTTCACCTTCTGCACGATGGCCAGGTGGGACTTCCCTGTGGGGACAGCGCACTGAGTCGGACAAGCACAGGGACCAGGCATGAGACGCCGCACACAAAAACGTCAACAAGCTAAGGGTCGTGAGTCACTGGGGAGGCGAGACTGTGGCTCCCCCCAGTCCGTGTTCTCTGATGTTTCCATTGCAAGCATGTTGCTTTCATGAGAAGAAAGAACTGAAGTATTCTTAAAGGCATTTCACTAAGGATCACGTGTTTACAGAGACTGCAGAGGACAAGGCCTGCCGGGTGCTGTTTCCCGAGCTCCTAGGTGTCTCTGGGAGGGGACAGACCCACACTGCAAGGGCACAGGGGCCACTGGAGGCATGTGTGTGCCAGCTAGACAGATGGCCTGGCACTGCCCATGCCCCGGGGTCTTGGAGACCGCCATGCTGCTCACCCTGCCTGGACCCAGGCCGTCATACTGTCCCACGCAAAGATGCTCCATTCCTCAGGCCACCAGCAAACAAGCCTGCTGGAGTCCCAGGGCCTCCCTTCCCCTGGAAGCAGGAAGGCTGGGAGGCAGGCGGAGCAGGCACTGCGCAGAGGCTCTGGAGGTGTCAGGGCTCTTCTGGAGCATCTGTCCTACTCTCCTGTCCCCGGTCCCAGCAAGTGACCACAGGGGAACAACCAAGAAGGGCCTGGCCCAACTGTAGGCGTGAAGTGTTCTGAGCAGCCTCTGGGGAAAGCCCAGGGACCGAGTCCAGGCCCTGGCGTGCTGCAGGGGAACACTGCTTCCCACACGTGCCAGCCACCACGACACACGGAGGTTTCAGTACCATGCTGGACAGAACCATCGGGACGGACACATCCTGAGTCCCTGGTGTCTTTCCAGAGATGAGCCAACAAGCATAGGAACTCTACCTGCAGGGCCACACCCCGGCACCCGGCACCTGGGCCTTTGTACCTGCTGGAGGCTGCCTATACTGGAGTGGCCTCTAGGGAGGGGGCCAGGCAGCCAGATAAACTATGTCACCAAATGGAACAGAAAGTAAAGAACACAGCTTTTAGCACCTTTTAGTCTGGCAGCCCGTAGAAAGCCTTCTGGTCATGCCAGCGTTGTGGGCGGGGACAGCAGGTCCTCACACACTCCAACTGGGGGACAAGGGCACACAGGAAGCTTGCAGGGCAGCACACCTCAAAATTATGGGTCCCTACCTTGGACTTGGAAATTCCCCTTCTAGGAATGTGTCCCACAGAGATAAGACCATCACAAAAGCACAAGAACACAAAGGGGAGCTCATGGCAACACCTCCCCTAAACCAAAACCTCCTCAACTGACAGCCATGCGCCCATCCTGACAGGGGCCCTGCTGCTTTAGGGAGAAAGTGGGGGAGCTAGATGGACGAAATGAGGAGTGAAACCCAGATGTGCTCTCAGAGGAAGGATGAGTCTCGGACACAGCGCCATCCAGCTGCACAGGAACAAAGGAGTTGGGGGGCTTGAACGGGACCAGAAACTCCTGGAGGCAGTGACAGGGTCCCCTCTGGAGGACCTCTGTGGGTACATCCCTATTATCCCTTCCTGTGTACCCTTCTATACCATTCTATTTGACAGACTCATGCTCTACTTTTTTTTTTTTTTTTTTTTTGGTACCAGGATTGAACCCAGAGGGGTTTTACCACTGGGCCACACCCCCGCCCTTTTTATTTTTATTCTTTATTTTGAGACAGGGTTTGCTAAGTTGCTTAGGGCCTCACTAAGTTGCCCAGGCTGGCTTTGAACTTGTGATCCTCCTGCCTCAGCCTCCACAGCTGCTGGAATTACAGGCATGTGCCACAGCGTCCAGCAACATGCTTTACTTTAATCACACACACACAAAAAAACAAACCAGGGCTGAGGCGCAGCTCAGTGGAGTGGCCCTGGGCTCATCCCCAGCACCACACACACACACACACACACACACACACACAAACACACACAGAAAAAATTAAGGGACAAAGAGAAAGTGGGAGCATCTCTGCGGATGAGGACCCTCTGGGCCTCGCTGCCCCAGGACAGCCCCAGGGAATGGGGTGAGGCTTCTGACACAGGTCAAGGGGCAGCACCTTGTAGTCAGCAACTCTGAATCGCAGAGCTGCCTACAGGCTCAACCAAGCCTTACCCATGCACCAGGCCCCCAGGGGAAAGGCTGGCAGCTTCTCTAAAGGACAGAAACGCCCCCTGGGGTGAAAGGAGCTGGCTCCAGGGTAGGCCTCTGCTGCACTGGCCCTCTTGCCTCCTTCTCCCAGGCCCTTCCTGGTTTTTTGGATCCACCTCCATGTGCAGGCACCCTCTGGTGGCAGCCACATGTGTGACAGGCACCTTGTAGGTGCGCAGCCCTGGGCACCAGGCAAGGGTTGGCCCTGCTCTGTACTCGGTGCTTCCCACACTGGTGCTGCTGGTGGCTGGTCAGCTGGGGCCCCTCACAAGGGTTCCTGGATAAGGGGTAAGTCTGTCACTCTCTCCTGGGCCAGCTGTGGGCCCCCTGCTAGTTGTCTTTTCTAATTTGTCTGCCCAGAGGGGACATCTTTTTGTCCTGGCAGAACTTTCCTCTTCCTTGGCTAGAGAACCTACTGTCAAGGTCACCAGTGACCTCCAATGGCTCTTGTTCTCAGATGACCTCCTGCCTCCTGTAAACCGCCCCCCTCCCTTTGGCAACCAGGACACATGGCTTCCCAGCGGTCCTGATCTCAGGAGTGTCTCCTTCTCCCTGACCCCTTAATGCTGGAGAGTCCTTGGGCTCATCCTTGTGCCTGGTTCTTGCCTCATGACTTAAATACAAGCTATGTCAGGACACCCCAGGTAAGTACGCATAGGCCTGTGTCTCCTGTGTCCTCCACACTCCTCATTCCAACCAGGGACTCACAGCTTAAACCTGGCGCTGCCAAGAGCCAGCCTTCCCCAGCCTGTCCTTGCAACTGAGCAGGGTGCGCCTGGTCGCCTCTTGCTCTACCTCCTGCAGCCTGCAGCCAGCAGAGAGCCCGGTGAAGGGCAGAGAGGGACGCGGACGGGAGGAAGAAGTATTTTGGATTTCGGCAATTTACAAGTTTCTATACTTCAGAAATGACTGCTCACTTGCCATTCACAACACTGTAGATCAGGGGCTGGCGACACAGCTCGGTGGCAGTGCCAGAGCACTTACCCAGCACGTCCGGGCCCCCGCCCCGCCCCTCCCACACAGGTGTCAGGCCTGGGATTTATGACTGTCATTTATGGACCCTAACATTAAATTCTACTTCATTGAGCTATCTCATCTTATTATTGCCATCCATTCCACTGGATAACTGGATTTTGGGGGTGGCTGGGGTGACCAATGGAGCATTGGAATTTAAATAGCACTTCTGGAGTCAAAAATTCTATGTTTTGCAAAGTAGTCCTCATTCAAGGAAAGCCACTGAGGAAATACAGCAAAATGCTAGTATCCGGTTGGCCCATATGAAATCGTTCACATTTTGATTCTTTTTTTTTAACCAAAAACAGTGATCTCACACAGCATGACCTGACCACATGAAGAACCAAGGATGGCTATTTTCTTCTTTTATATTTTCGTATATAGAACTTCCAACTTTCCATAATCAATTACATAAACTCCATAATCAGAAAGAAACAATACAGTACAGCAACTTTTTTTTTTGGTACCAGGGATTGAACTCAGGGGCACTCGACCACTGAGCCACATCCCCAGCCCTATTTTGTGTTTTATGTAGAGACAGGGTCTCACTGAGTTGCTTAGTGCCTCGCCCTTGCTGAGGCTGGCTTTGAACTTGTGATCCTCCTGTCTCAGCCTCCCTGAGTGCTGGGATGACATGCGTGAGCCACCGCACAGGCTTAGTATGAGCAACTTTTAAAATCACTCTCACACTGCTTCCCCTGGACCTTCAGGCTTCCTGCACGAGAGGGGAACCTGGGTGAGCAGGACCCCAGAAAGGAGGCACCTGGAGCCTCGGCCGCCCCAGTGTCTCCTCCAGGCCCTGCCTGGCATGCCTGCCCACTCCACCCTCTGATGACCTTTGTCCAGAAGCAGCCAAGTAGGACTGTTTCCTCCCCAGTCCAAGAGCTACAGGTGAAGCCTCCACAAACCTGCCGGCCAGCAGCCCCTTCCCAGCTGGGCCAGGTCATGAATCCTCAGGGCAAGGAGTGAGCGGGCCAGGCCAGCCTGAGTCCCCAGCAACGCCCCGCTCCCAGCCTCCCCAGGTCACCTCTTCATCCTCCTGTCTGGGCTCACACACCACCCCAGTCTGACCCCATGGCTTCCCTGCACAGCACCTGTGCCTCAGGCTAACCGGGGTCCAGGTGCTCCAAACTGGCTGGAGACACGGGGGGCAGAAAGCCCAGGCCCCGCCCCGCACGATGCTTACTTTAGTGAACTCCATGTCCCCCTCCCTCCCATAAAATTTTTTTACAGTCTTTCAAAGACCATAAGGAAACATCACCATGGTTTCAAAGTCCACAAAGGGCCCCAAAGGGAGCTCCACTCACCAGCTCCAGCTGCCTTTCCCAAGGGGAAGAATAGGGCCCAGATTGGACGAAGGATCCTAGCACCTGAGAGGGTGTCCTCAGTGGCTTCCTTGCTGGGTCTCCCAGCAAGTTCCAGTCCCATGTCCCCAGGACGGGCCCTGGGCTCCCAGGTCCTCCCGTGGAAGGGCCACAGTGTGCACCCACAGATGGCCGGGCACTCTGGTTCCCTGGCCTTCAGCCAGGCCTGGGCAAGATTAAGCTCGCTATTAATAGTGCTGACCTTAACCTGCAGGAGGGGCATAGCCCACCCCAGCAAGAAGGCAGCCAGGGTGTGAGAGGAGCCAGCCCGAGTGAGACGAGTCCCCCGCCCTCCAGCCTTGGAGGGGTCAGCAGGCTTCACCCAAACTCCCGAGCAGAGCTCATCCACCTGGCTCCCTCTCTGCCAAGGAGGCAGCCGCTGGTCAGGACAGTCAGACTGGGCAAAGGCCTGGAGACAGGGAGGCTGGGACAGCCCGACAGTCAAGCAGTACCCATGAGCCCTGGAGAAGAGGAGGCACAAAGGCACAGCAGTTAGCTGTGCCCCTCTGGAGCCGCTGCTGGGCAGGGCCAGGGAAGAAAGGGTCACCCTGCTCCCCATCAAGAGGAGATGGAGAGCAACGTCCTCCCAACTGCCCAGGCTGGGCCTATAACTCCCAGGGCCTGAAAGGGCACAGCAGGATCGCAGACCTTCCTGCTGTTAGAGTACCCCACTGCCCAAGGGTAGGAGACTTACCCAGGAGGCTGGCCTGGGAGGACCAGGGCAGGAGGCGTTGAGTCAAGGTGCAACTTAGAAGAATACTGAGGAGGCCCTTCATTTTATTTTACTTAATTTAGTTTTGAGATGGTGTCTATGTTGCCCAGCCTGGCCTCACACTGCTGGGCTCAAGTGATCTTCCTGCCTCAGCCTCCTGAATAGCTGGCACCTCAGGTGAATGCCACCACACAGTGACTAAAACAGTGCAGTACCGGAGAAAATAATGAAAGAGTTCAGAAATAAACTCCAGCACACTGGGAATATTGTATGGAATAAATCTGGCATTTTGAGTCTAGAGGAAAAAAGACATTATTCAGTGAAACACACTGGACTGGGTGGTCTAACAGCACTGTTTTAAACGAGGCTTTGCAAATGAATCAGGAAAGCTGCCAGCTCAATTTTAAATGCAAATAATTATGAATCAAAACCAAGGAAATACACATTTTTTAAATGAACTGTTGTTTTGTTGTTGTTTTGGGGTGAGGTAGTAGGGATTGAACGCAGGGGCACTCCACCCCCAGCCCTATTTTGTATTTTATTTAGAGACAGGGTCTCACTGAGTTGCTTAGTGCCTCGCTTATTGTGATCCTCCTGCCTCAGCCTCCTAAGCCACTGGGATTATAGGTGTGCACCACCACCCTAGGCTGAAGTGTTGTTTTTTAACCTATCATATTAGCCAAGATTTACCAGAATGTCAAAATGTGTGTCAGAATGTAAAATGTACAGGACCTTGGACTCAGCTCTTTCTTCCACTCCTAAGAAGTGGCCTTAATGCTAAATAAATACCCAGCCATCTTGCAAGGAGTGCCCAGAGGGTCCATCCAATGCTGTTTATAACACAATATTACAGCCACTAAAAAGGCTGATTCAGATCTGAATTTATTGAGAGAGACAATGATTCACGGTATGTGTGAAGCAAGTCACGAAACAATTCAGGAGTGATCACTGTTCTTGTTTACTTTTGTTCATGCATGTTGCACTCAGCGTGTACTCTTATTTTTATTTTTATAATCAGAGGTGATAAAAATGTTACTTTCTGCCACACCTGATGGCACACACCTATAAGCCCACCACTTGAAGGCTAAGGCAGGAGGATCCCAAGTTGGACAATTTAACAAGACCCTGTCTCCAAATAAAAGGACTGGGGATGTAGTTCAGTGGCAGAGGGCCCAGGAGTCCAATGCCCCTATGGGGGGGATTATGAATACTACTTTCATGGGGTGGGAAACAACATAATTTATTGCTGACTTACTAAAAGAAAATACAACAAAATATTCACATTTTGGGAAGTGAGGTAAGAGTGTTTCTCGTGTTTTAATCATTTCTACTTTTCTAAACATCTCTACATTTCTACAATAAATACATTACTGTTGGCGAGATCTGGTGGCTCAAACCTATAGTTCCAGCTACTCAGGAGGAAAACTTGAACTCAGAGTTCAAGACCAGCTTGGGCAACACAGCAAGACCCCAAACTCAAAATAATAATAAGCCAGACACAGTGGCACCTGCTTTTAATCCCAGCAGCTCAGGAGGCTGAGACAGGAAGATCTCAAGTTCAAGGACAGCCTCAGCAACTTAGCAAAGCCCTAAGCAACTCAGCAAAAGCCTGTCTCAAAACAAAAATCAATCAAGGGCTAGGGATACAGCTCAGTGGTTAAGCACACCTGGGTTAAATCCCTGGTACTACTACTACTACTAATATTAAAATGATGATAAATTATATGTGTATACACAACTTTCATTTTACTTTTTAATTAAGAAATGTAATATGCACCTTCCCTCCCCTGTCTCTTCACTCCACCATGTCCCTGGAGCACAGAGCTGCACCTGCCTGGGCTGCTTGGCCTCTGGGTCAGATATGCCAAAATGGGTTAAACCCTCTTCCTCCTGCTGATAGACACATGGATTGTTGCCAGTCTGTTTTCTACTGCAAACAATGCTGCAGTAAAAACCTCCGTATGTCTGCCCATCATCTGACTCATGTGAGATTACGATACACTTATAAAAGTGGAGTCACTGGGCCAGAGTTCCTTCAAGGGCAAACCCAAGTTCCCTTCCCAGCACAAATAATGTTCTGTGGTTCCCGATTCATTCCTTCGTGTCTTATATGAGTCTAAATATGCAGCAGATGCTGAATAAATAAGCGATTCATAAAAAAAATACTGTATTACAGCTGGGGACGTTATTTTTTCAGTACTGGGGATTGAACCCAGGGCCTCATACATGCTAGGCAAGGACGCTACCTCTGAGCTACATCCCCAGACCTTTTTATTTTTATTTTTTAAATTTTGAGACAGGATCTGACTTGACTGCCCAGGCTGGCCTCAAACTTGCCATGCCTCCTCAGCCTCCTGAGTAGCTGGGATTACAGGTGTGTACCATCAGGCCCGGCTTTGGGTACATTTTCAAAGGAAAGAAATAACAAAGGGAAAATAAGAGTAAAGCCGAGAAAAACAGATAAAGTGACAGAAGATAGCCCAAGGAAAAGAGAGACAGGAATGCAGGATGCTAAGGTCCATCTGCCAAAACTACAGACGGGAAGCAGTGTGGTGGCACCTGCCTCTAATCCTAGTGAGTGGGGAGGCTGAGACAGGAGGATCACAAGTTCCAGGCCAGCCTCAGAGGGGCCCTCAGCAACCAAGTTGCTGGCCCTGTCTCAAAATAAAAAATTAAAAGACTGGGGATGTGGCTCACTAGTTAAGCACCCCTGGGTTAATAATAATAATAATAATAATAATACAAACAGGACTTGAGTGCAGTGGTGCACACCTATAATCCTAGCAATTCAGGAAACTGAGGCAGGAGGATCACAAGTTCAAGTCCAACGTTGGCAACTTAGCAAAATCCTGCCTAAAAATAAAAAAAATAAAATGGACTTGGGATGTAGCTCAGAGGTAAACGCCCCCAAGTTAAACCCCAGTACCTAAAAAATAAAAACAAAAAATCCGATCAACACAGAATGATAAGGACTCCTGGAGAGTGTGCCCAGCCATTCTGAACGAGACAAAGCACAAGACAGGACACCACACAGACACGTGAGGACCCCCTGGAACCTGTCAGAGCAGTCTCCCAGGGGGCATTTGTCTCTGTTTACACTTATTTCCTAATCCAAAATAAACAAGTTTCACTTTTGTTTGCACATGAGACAATGGGCCCAGGAGAAGGGCCTGCACTGGCTCCTCCCTAGCACAGACAGGAAGCCCTGGCGAGGTGTGCTCTGCACTGCCAGCCAAATGAACCCTCGCCAGACAGACAGTGGGTTACTGTGCCCCTGTGCGGAAACAGCAGGCTGAGGGGGCAGCATCAAGCAACCCAAGCCTGCTAAGAGGCCGGCCTTTGTCAGCCACAGCTGGGAAACACAATCACCATCCTGTCGGGGCTGGCTGTGGCTGGCAGGCCCAAAACCCACAATTGTTAAGAAAACTGTCTAAAACAGGCTCATAGTCACTGTCATTAATAATGAATCCATTATAAGTGTGTTTTGTGCTTTGAGAGAGTTCAGACTTTGGGTTGGAGATATGAAGTGATAACTATTAGCAAGATATTTAAACATGGCATTTCATCATTAACTTCAAAGAACGTGTGTTTTGTAATATACAGCGGTAGCATAATACAGGTATAACATATGGAATTAATGGAGGTATAACCTAAAAACATTTTTTTCCCCTAATGGGGTACATGATGAAAAATTTGGAGAACACCCTTCTGAAGAGCCCCATAGTCTCAGCTACTTGGGAGGCTGAGGCAGGAGGGTCGCTTGAGCTCAGGAGTTTGGGGCCAGCCTGGGCAACATAGAAAGACCTGTCTGAAAAAAAGAACAGCCCTGTAAAGATGGTCCTGTCTCAATTAACCCTTTGTTTAGAAAAAACACCCTCCTGCTACAACCTACCTCTCCTTGCCTATCAATCTGTCCTGGTGAACGTGTTCACAGGAGGGGCCCAGAAGATGCCCCTACCATGGACCTCACAGGCTCAGAGAAGCCATGTCCATGGCCATGGTGGGTGATCAGGCTGCAGTACAGAACTGGGACTTCTAGTCCTAACAGCCTTCCCACTCCAGCACCCCAGGGACCATGAAGCTGCAGAAAACAGATGACAGACCCTAAGACTGGTCCCTCACCCTGGGGACAGGTCTGCACGCCTTTCCATTTAGTCAACAGTCTCTAGTTCTTTCACCTCTTTTTTTTTTTTTTTTTTGGTACTGAGGATTGAACTCAGGGGTACTCGACCACTGAGCCACATCACCAGCCCTATTTTGTGTTTTTTATGTAGAGACAGGGTCTCACTGAGTTGCTTAGCACCTCGCCTTTGCTGAGGCTGGCTTTGAACTCGCGATTCTCCTGTCTCAGCCTCCCTAAGTGCTGGGATTACAGGCTTGAGCCACCGCGCCCGGCCTCTTTCACCTCTTATTATGGAAAATATTAAGCATATATAAAAGTAGTAGTAATAACATAATTACATCCTCACCTAATTTAAATAATTAACAACTCCTGGCTGGCCTTGTTTCCTGCTTACCCCCACTCACTACTCCACTGGCTTATTTTGAAGCAAAGCCCTGATTTTATCTGTAAGGTATAATCTGCAAATTATACCTGCTAATATTTCATTTTTCAGTAGGCATCTCAAAGGATTCTTTTTTTTTTTTTTAGTTTATTTAATTGCATTTCAAGTCATAGCACATATATAGAGCTCAGTTTTTCCATTTCTCTGGTTGCAAACCAGATAAAGTTACACCAATTGTGTTTTCATACATGCACCAAGGGTAGTGATGACGATCTCAATCAACCATCTTTACTGTACCCATTCCCCTTTCCTGCCCCCTGCCTCCCCCATGCCGCGTCCAGTGTTCCTCTATTTCTCTTATGTTTCCCATTCCCACCTCCCTTATTCATCAGCATCCACTAATCAGAGAGAACATTCGGCATTTGGTTTTTTCAAAGGATTCTTTTTAAAAAGCGATACAAGGGGCTGGGATTGTGGCTCAGTGGTAGAGCGCTTGCCTCGCATGTGGGAGGCACTGGGTTCGATCCGCAGCACCACATATAAATAAATGAATAAATAAAAGTCAATC
>PVHX01015830.1:0-45323 GCA_004024805.1 Geosciurus inauris
ATTCTACCATCTCATCCTCCCTAAGTGCTGGGATTACAGGTGTGTGCCACCACGCCCAGCTTGTTTATTTATTTTTATTGTATTTGTTTACTTAGGACTTGCTGTTTATAACTGCTGAAGTTCATGTGATAGGATTTTGTCATCTCCCCAGGTCATCTTCATTGATGCATGTATCTCTTTAAAAGTTTTTGTACTTACTATTAAATCACAACTGCCTTGTGCAAGCATTCCTCCACTGCAATCAACAGTCCACTTTTCTTAAGGTAATGAAATTTTTTCTTCAGACCTGGGGATCTCTTATTAAGAGTATAACATGAAATATAGAGACATTCAGTATACCGGGGTTCTGGCATTACAAGACATCACACTGTTACTCCTAATCATAAATACCTTCTGAAATGGAGGAAGCCAGCTGAAAAATAATATTTTATGCAAATGCCACATTCCTGATAATACACTAAAATCCCCCTTACCAAATCATTCAAGTATGTTCATTTATATACAATCCAAGGATCTCAAATATACATCATTTTCGTCCTGCCACCTTAAGAAACAAAAAGGCAGATTCTAGCCAAATCACTTGATAACTTAGGTATTTTTATTCTACTGATCTTTTAAGACTTTTCAAGAAAGTGAGAAGCTTCAGAAATCACATGTCAATTATCTCGTATGCTTTTTCTTTATTTGGCATTCTAAATTCAGAAAAGTGAAAACTAACATTTAATCAATATCTACTATATAAAATGTTCTACCAGCTGCAATTGGCCCACATTTTTATTGCTTTTCTCATCACAATCATATAACACTTTTAAAGCTGAGAGAATACTGTTACTTAAAGTTGGTAATAGTCTTCGTATCATACAACTGATGAATACGTAAATAATTGATAGAATAAATCAGTGTTAGGATCAATATCCAAGTTCTACCTTCCCCACTGGAAAGTGTTAACAAGAAACTGATGATCAAAAATTAGGCAGAAATTACTGTCCAAAACCCAGCCAAGTCCCACACTAACTGTTCAGAGCTGATCCAAGGGGAACAATGTAGAGAATTGAAGGCAGAACTTGATTTTTTTCTAGGGAAAGTAATCATTCATATCCTGGACTCCCACCCAACCCCACCTTTTTTAAGAAGAAGAAAAAATTCACTTACAACTCCAGATCAAGCAAAGGGCAAATTCAATTCAACCCTCAGGTATGAGAAATCAGAATCAGTTGCAGGAGAAGTAGCATTAGGTACCATGACATAAGTCCAAATCAAGGAAGAGTGACTAGTTGAATAAACCTAAAGTAGGGAGCAGAAACTACAGAAAACTTTGAAGAAAACTGGGGTCCAGAGACTTAGTCCAATTTAAATGGAGAATACGCTGTGCATCACTCACACTGGTACCCTCTGGCACTGAAACAGGGCACTAATAACAGTTACATGTAGAGAAAAGGCATAACTTACAACTTTTCCAGGCATGTCCGATGTGTGTGGATTCTGCACATGTGCCATCAGGCCAACCTTCAGTGGGCAGTAGGACATGTCCAGGTGCCAGTCCATGCCTCTCTACATTTTACCAGCTTCTCACATTACATCCATTCTTAGAATAATATCCTATAATGTCCTAGATAAACTTCCAAAGCTTTCTTTCCTGAAGACCAAAATATTTACATGTTCCACATTATTTTCTATGAATATGGAACTGGATTTTCTTGCCAAGTAAGTAGGATGAGAAAGCACCTGTTTTTTTTTCTTTTCTTTTCTTTTCTTTTTTTTTGGTTGTTCACTACTGGGGGAAAATAAGAAGTTTCAGAAACAGAATATTTTATTTCCTGTATAAAGTCAACAAGTTACTTCCAAAGGCATGAAGAAATCCAGACCACAATCTCATCATCCCAGATACTTAACATCCATAGAGTACTTCTGTGGAAAGGATGATAAAACAGCCCCAGGATTTGCAGTTTCATTCTTTCCTCTTCTCACAAATTAATACTTTATAATATTAACTATTTAGAGATCTGCCGAGGAAATCTTCTGGCAGATGTTACTTGAGGCTATCAAATGAAAAATCTGTATTGCTTTCCTTCCCTAAATACTTCTAAGAATGAAACCAACAAAAAACTTGAATGATCTCCATTTACCATTTGGATCCCACAGTCTGAGCCACTCAGCTTCACTTTAGTTATAAAAACTGCTTCTTTGGCCCACATTACATAAACTTTTGTGAGCAAAATAAATATCATCTTAAGTTAGCAATAATGCTTCTACTGCAAGAAACACAAAATATAATCACTAATCAGAGTCATCAGCAAAGCAAAATAACTATAATGAATTATATTTTCAGACACTATAAGGAACATGACATAGTGGATACCAGCTACAACATATTCATCAGAAAATGCAGAATTCCTTTATGAATTTTTAAATGTTGAAGGTGGTTTGCATACCTCTTTGACTAATTTGAAGTATTTCAGAAACGGGGAATTACTGATTTTAATAATATATGGGACCAATGCTTTTTGTTTTTTGTTTTGTTTGTTGTGTTTTGTTTTGTTTGTCAGAAATAAAGGAATCAAATTGTAGGGTGAGGAGGATATGGTCTCAGGGTCATGCCGCTGATGAATATCAGTAGTAGAACTGGAGTCTGGATTGACGTCAGCCCTGGCTCAGTGCAGTATTTTTCTCCACCTTTATTGTAGTATGACTATCAAATAAAAATGCACTTATTGTATAGTATATTGTTTTGGTATGTGTATTTATTATGAAATGGTTACCACATCAAGTTAACTGTGTATCAATTATCTCACTTAGCTACCATCTGTATATGTGTGTGCAATGAGAACACTTGAAATCTACTCTTAGCAAATGTCAGATACATATTTTTAATATCCACAGTCACCATGTCACACATTAGATCTCTTTTACATTTTGACAATTACAAATACGTACTCTTTCACCAATATTTCCTCCTTTTTTCTTTTCTACTCCCCAGTCTCTAGTAGCCAGCATCCTACCATCTATTACTATGCATTTGACATTTTTTTTTAGGTTTTTCATACAAGTGGGATCATGCAGTATTTGTCTTTCTGTGTGTGTAGCAAATTCCACTTGACCCAGTGTCCTCCAGGCTCAGCTGCTGGTGCATATGCAACATCTTTGCCCAGGTGGTTTTCTTTGTCACTCTGATACCTGCAAGAACTCCTAATTTTAATATCACTGGTTTTCTTCCATATAGGCCATACTATAATCTCTATTTAAGTCTCCTATGGTAATACTAACCTTATCTTGGCCTCCTTGCCCTCTGGCCTTAGCTTTTCTCTGTGTATTGCCTTGATCTCTCCTTATTCTCTATTTACAAAAGCATTTATGTTCCTTAACCTTTGATAACATGGATATTAAATAGAATAGGCTTAAGAAAAAGTTTCTGATCTTTCTTATTCCTCTTTTTCTTTGCATTTGTCCAGATTTTATAAACTTGGAATAAAACAACATCACTGTATAACCCATATATTTAATTTGTTAACTTACAATAATAAAAAAAACCTGAACAAACCCAAAACTATGAGATACATGAACAATTTTAAAAAGTAATGAAATAACAGAGGACAAACATGTTCATTTGAAGCTAATTTTAATGTTAAATGTTGTTAGGTTACATTTTAAAGTAAACAAAATGGAAAGTCTTCTAGAGAGGCTTCAGAATTCCCCAGACTTTGACAACAAATTTTTAGCTGGTTTTCTGGCCTGTATTCACTTTCTATTCCATTTTATTTCCATCCAACTGCTGAATTGATCTTGCGAAAATGCAAAATGCATTATTTAATTCACCAGTTTAACTGTCATATGTGACTTCCTGTTGCTCAGAGAGAAGAACAAAAATGCGTAAACTCTGAGGTCCCTCCCTAATCTGTCTGACCCTCACCCTCTGCTTTTTCTGCCTGGGTCTACCCTCATGTTGACACGCGAAATCTTTCAGGTAAAGAAAAAGAAAAATCCCCCAAATCATAATTCCTTTATTTCTCATTGACTCAGCACAGACATACAATTCCTTCTGAGTTTTTTGGAATTAGAAACACCTTTTACCCTGTGGGATCAAATTCCAATATAGAACACAGAATTCAATCTCATAGGGTAAAAATTTACAGTCTTCTCTTCTTATACATTGATCCTTCCTCAATTCAGAGTCTCATTAAAAACATGTGAGTGTCTGTTTTCTAGGTTCTTTGTCCCCTCTGGGATGTCAGGGAAAATATACTGAAAAAGAAAAATATATATATATATTTTTTTTTTACCTCATGGCACTTAGGGTCTAGAATCTGAATTAAAATATAGGAAACAAGCAAATAAACAATAAATTTTAAGACAGTAATAAAGATAACAAATAAAAACCAGATAACAGCATTATAAAACAACAACAAAAAAATAAGGGTCACTCTAAACTTGGTGGTTCAGAAGGTGTCTTTCAGGAAATTTTCTTTGAGGAAAGAACTTAATGACTATAGGTAGCAAGAAGAACAGAAAAAAAATATTTTAAGGTGCAGAATAGAAACACAAAAGATCTAAGGATAATCAATATTTTCCCCCTCTGTTTGGAGGAGAAGAAAATGATGACAGGAGAATAATCATTTGGCTAGAATGTGGGAAGCAAATGGATATTGGCAAAAGATTTTGCACATCTTACCATCATGGGAGTTTGGGGACGAATATCCACACATACCACATTGTCAGTGTTCTTATAAGTATTTATATATTAAATATTTTTTTTCTTTTCTTTGTATGCTCAAATGTCTAAGTCCCTATAGACTAAGAGATACTTCCACAAAAATGCAGTTTAGTCCCCAGGCCTAGAATGACCCAAGAAAACATATAATGTATTGACTGATATCTTCATTTAGCTCTTTTTTTTTCTTTATTCAAAAATTGCTTATTGAGAGTCCAATATAGAGCAGGCATTATGTAGAGACTCTGGGGATAATTTCTGGGGAAAAAAATTATGATCCTAGAATTTATAGTTTTGTAGAAGAGTCACCAAATAATTACAGCAATTGAAATATATTCAAAAGTGCAATAAGTAATGTAAAGCAGAGAGAAGTATGTTTTTAGGATCAAGTAAATTCTTACAATCTGAAGAATAGACAGGAAGAACTTAATCATGTAAAAAAAATAGAAGGAACTTATATGAAAATTTGGCTGAAAAAAAGGTAAGTAAAGACCTCACTGTGAGGATAGAACTTCAAAGGATTGAAAGCTAGTTTTACAGAGTATGTAAAAGATTTGGCTTTTATGCTAATAACAATGGAAGTCCATCATTTCATCTGAAGTAACAACTCAAGTATTAATTAACTCAGCTCAGGAGACTTTTTGAGTGACCACCTATGGTTATACAGTCTTACCCCTGACTCTTATTACTTCAGTAAAATATTTTAAAATAACCACAGTGATTTTTCTGACTACATTATTTTACCAGTAAATTCTCCCAGTATCCCCATTCACATACTTGTGCTCATGTCATCCATGTAGTAATTATTGCTCTGGAAATTCTGTGCTTACCATTGCCTGTGTGACTTGAACCTCTGTGCATTTCTGCTGCCCTACATGCATGAATTCTTGAAGGGAGGAAGAGCACTCTGGCTTACAACAAGAGAGCAGACATCTCTTGCAGGGTCCTGTGTACAGGATTTACTATCCGTGATCACAAATGACTATCCGCTATCTGTTTTGCCCAACCAGATATAGTGGATCGTCTTGATGTGGGATATAAAGCTTTGTGCTACATTTTCAAGGTTATTCTTCTTCTTTTTTAAAAAATTTGGGTAAAATTTGCTTATGCAGAAAATGGATGATGATCCTACCAATCAGAATTAAAACTTATGATCCTGTTAGTGTCTTTCAGAACAACAATTGAGAAAATGATCTCTAGGCCAAATCAGCCCACATTTTGAATTAGTTAATGGAGGAAGACATAGAGAAATCATCTAAGAAATAATTTAAGTATCTTCTAAGGAAAAAAAAGGCAGGATAAAAATGAATCAGGAATAATGTTCCCACACTGGCCACAATGTTCTGGTTTTATTATGACAATAGAGAGTGCTTCTGTATAAGATATGGCTGCTTTATTGGACCCTACTGACCACTAAACCCTGACAAAAATGAGAGAAATGTCCACAGAAAAAAAAAGAAGAAACCAAAAAAAGGAAAAAGAAAGTCACAGAAAATATGCTTCTACTTTCTCTCTGTCTGTCTCTCTCTCTGCATGGGACATTTTTTTTTTTTTCATTTGTTAGAAGCTATGTACACATGAGGGATGGAATTCTACATGTCTTTGCTTTATTGATTCATTGCAACGGGGGTTCTCAACCTCTGCATCATTGATATTTCATGCCAAATAATTTGCTATGGGGGACTGTCCTATAAATTAACATTTTTAGCAGCATCTCCAAACGTACCAACCAGATGCCAGTAGCATGTTCAACACCCTTATTGTGACACAAAATGATTTTCAACATACTTTAAAATGACCCCTACTGACAACAGTGAGAATCACTCTATTACAAAATGAACTAAGAGTATAACATGAACAGTAAAATTACTGAGTAATTCACATTTCTATATTCTTTAGAACTATCCATATCTACATGTGAAGCACATGAGATTTCATATTTGTATGTCTTTCAGGCGTGGTTCTTATATTATCTCATTTAATTTTAATAAAATATCTTTGAAGCAGTTATTTCCTACTTCAACTAAAGCTGAAGCTAAGGTCTATAGAAGTTAAGAAGCTTGCTTACTATCCATAAATAATGAGGCTAGTAAAATTCATAAACAAGAAGTAGGAGGACTGGAATAAGAGCTCAAATACTCCCAGATAAATAGATAATCTGTGAGCATTTTGAGAATCTAATGTAATCTGTTTTATGACCAGAATTTGAAAATAATGAATTTACTCTTTTCATTTCATTTCAAATATGCCATAAAATTCACTCATAAACAAAAAGTATATTTTCAATACACTTCCATGTTCTATTTCCCTTTTAACCCTCATAATGATCCCCTGAGGGGAACAGAGCAGGAGTCATTACGGTCATTTGATAGGTATGGTAACTGAAAGTAGTGAAGTTAAATGACGCAAAGAAAGACTTGCAGTCTGCACATGACCAAACCTGGACTCATTTAAACACACACACACACATACACACACACACTTATTTATTTATTAATCCATGTATCCATGTCATGTATCACTTAACACATAGATGCATTCTGAGAATACATTATTATATAGTTTCATTGTGACAAGATCATCACAGTGTATATTTAGATAAGCCTAAAAGCTACAACTGACCACAAAGCTATGCTATATGGTGTGTGTATGTACATATATATGTATTCATACATATGTGTGTTCATATGTATACTCTCCTATGTATTTATACATGCATAATACCTTGTTGCTCCAAATGAACAAAACAACACAGGATTAAATCAAACCAAGAGAAAATGATACACTCAAGAAATAGATAAAAGAAATACAAGATTTGTAAGGCTGTGTCTTGCTTACAGCATACTGATGTACAGTAACATTTTTTTTAATAAATAGAAGAATTGTACTCTAAAATAACAAGTAGTACAGTATGGTAAATACATAAGCCAGCTACTGTCATTCATCACCAAATATCTTGTACTGTCTAAAAGTCTCTGTCCTATATGTTCACACAACTGGTGGCAAAGGAGGCTTGCTTACCCCAAACATGACAATAATGTGGTTTTCTGATGATTTTGGAGTAAGAATAACTTTGCTGTGTGATAGTGATTTTTCACCTCCATTACAATCTTTCAGGACCACCACTGTACATTTGGACTGCTATTGATGGAGATGTCATTTTGGGGGGACTGCAAACACACACAAACATCCACCAGAATATAACTGTGTGTTCAGCATATTAATTCCAAATAATTGTAAACGAAGTCTACTCCAGATTTGAAGATTTCCTGGAGATATGAGAACTGTGAAGAACAGGTGGGAAAAAGGTCTGGGTGTCAAGGAAGGAGGTAATTTACACAACATACATGGATTCTGGTGAATCCAGAGGCTTAGTATTGGAAACTTATGGTGGGGCATATAATCAGACTCTTCAGTGAGACAGATGGATTAAATTTCCAGGATTTGGTTCCACAACAAATTTATTTGGCAAGAAACCAAAACACTCATTGAGATAGAAACAGAAAAAGTTTCCAATTGGGAAAGGTCCAGGGAGGCAAACCAGGAGACAATAGCAAAAATATGATCGTGTGACAATTAGTGCAAGGAGAGACTAGAATAACTAACAGTTATTTCTGTGTCTAATTTGTCAAATATTATTTGGAATTTCATCTTGATGTTTGGTCACTTTAGGGTTTAGGGAAAACTGGGTTATAAATGCCCATTATGATGATCCATTAGGTTCACATGGTGGATAATGCTCTCCAAATCTTCCAGATCCTTACTGATTTTCTGTTCTTTCCTATCAGTTATTGAGAGCCTGGTATAGGAACCTGACTATAACTGTGCATTTGTCTATTTCCCTTTGCATTTTTACCAGTTTTTTATTCAAATACAGATGGTTTGACTTATTTTTTTTTTTTTTTGCAATGGTGTGAAAGAGATGCATTCAGGAGGACATACCTCAAAATCTGAATTTTAATCTTTTTCTAGGCTAGCAATAAGTTCCACAATATTCCCTTACAATGCTGGGCAGCCCAGTTAGCCAGGCCGTTGTAAGTTCAAGCCACCAGTACTCTATAGGGCACTGTATTCTACAGGTAGGGTTCTTGGTAGGTTAAATGTACTGAACACACACTTGACTCATTATCACATTTTCAACTTGTGATGGGTTTATTGGATGTAACTCCATCACAGGTGACAGAGCATCTACATTTCAAAGTTTTGTTATTACATATATCAATGTTATGGTTGTTATGCTCCATTGAAGGATTGGCTCCTTTATAACTATGGTACATTCTTAATTCATGATAACACTTTGCTCTGAAATGTATTTTCAAATATTCACATTGTATAATACTAATCAACATTAACATCCAATTTTTTTTCAATAAGTGTTAGCATGGTTATTATTTTCTTTTATTAAAAAAAAAGCCAACAAACTGTAACCTAGTTGTTTCTTTATAAATAATATTATCTTCAGCCAACATATGATTGGGTCTTACTTTTTTATCCAATGGGGTATTTACTGCTTGCATTTAAATTGAATATTTATGATTAGTTGTGTATCTAAACTCTTATTGGTTTTATTTGTCCTATCTACTTGTGGCTCTTTTTCTCCTCTTTGCATTCTTTTGGATTAATTCATGTTTATGATTCCATTTTATAACCTTTTTATGCCTGTTAGCTATAAATCTTTGTTATTTTGGTTGGTTGCTTCAGGGTTTATGGAATTTATCATCTTTCAGAAAATATCTTGAAATGATAGACTGTCACTTCAGTCCCAATAACTTACAAGTTCCCAAAACTTGTATATTTGCATCTCTCTTCTACTGAAATTTGCATTTTTGTCATATAATTTACTTCTATTGGTGCTAATAAAGCCTCCAGTAAGTTATTATTATTAAATAGACAATTGTCTTTTTTTTTCTGGTACCAGGGATTGAACTCAGGGGTTCTCAACCACGAAGCCACATCCTAAGCCCTATTTTTTTTGTGTGTATTTATTGAGAGACAGCATCTCACTGAGTTGCTTAGTGCCTCACCTTTGCTGAGACTGGTTTTGAACTCATGATTCTCCTGTCTCAGCCTCCCAAAGTGCTGGGATTACAGGTGTGTGCCACCGCGCCCAGCTTAGACAATTGCCTTAACGAACCTTAAAGAATAGGGAAGTATCATATATTTCCCCACGTTTACCCTTTCTCTATGTTGTTGTAGATTTCTATATGGAGTAATTTTCCTTCTTTCTGAAGGATATTCTTTTACTCTATCTTCCAAAGCGAGTCTGAAAGGGACTAATTCTAACTGCATTATACCACAAAAATGCTTTATTCTGCTTCAAGTGTATGGGTATTTTTGCTGGCTAAACTATTCTAGGTTGAAACTTTCATTCTTTTACAACCTTCAATATATTTCTTCACTGTCTTCTTGTTTTGATTATTTTCAGCTAAGTTTCTGTTGTCATTTATGTCTTTTTTCCACCTTTTTTCTCGCACAACATGCACTTTTAAGCTTTTCTCTTTATCATTTGTTTTGAACAATTTTATTACAATGTACCTTGATGTGTGCTCAAGATTTATTGTACTACTTAAATTTGTTTTTCATTTTAATGTAATTTTATAATTGATCAGCAATTTTTTAAATACATATTTTCTATCCCATTCCACCTGTTGGGATTGTATGAACTTATCTCGCAACTCATTAATGATTTTTTGACATTCTGTATCCATGTTTTCTTTTTGATAATTGCAATTGCTGTGTCTTCAAATTTGCTATTAATTTTTTCTGTAACATCATATTTCCATAAAACCTATCCATATTTGCATGAAGTGTCATAAGTTTAATATAGAAAATTATTTGTTTTTTAATCCTCAATGGCTCTACTTTTCTTTTGACACCCATAATATACAGTTATAATAATCATATCAATATACAGTTATAATAATCATTCTTTTCTGTTAATTTGAATACAGATGCCACTTCTGGGTTAGTTTGTTAATTTATTCATCTTCTCATTCTAGGTAATATATTCCTGTTTGTTTTTGTATGCCTGATAATCTTTTATATCTTTTATCATACATCTCATTTGGTTACTTTTTATATTGGTGCTGGATATTTCCCTTTTCTTATAAATATCGCCAAGTATGGTTTTACAACAGAATTGCACAATTTGGGAACAGTTTAGAACTTTCAGGTCTTTCATAATTTCATACGTGAAATAGATCAATGCTTTACCTCTGTTTGCTCTCTTCTATGCTGTAGTCAATGCCTTATGAATTATAAAGTTGTCTAGTCCAGCTGTTGGGGAAAAACTTCCCACCCTCTACAAATGCCAGCACTATTCATTTTTTTCTTAGGTAGTTCTTTCTCTGGTCTTGTTCTTTCTCTGGTTTCTGTTCTTTCCTCTCATTCCCCACAGCCAATGGGGACCCTTCGCAGCCATGTGTAGTTTCTTTATAAGAGCTCTTTTCTCTTTCCTTCATCTTCCATCCTATGGGGGTTATTCATCAATATATTTCGCATTCTCAGCTTGGTTTCCTCCCTGCACTGCTGCCTAGATGCTTTCTCAAGGCAATAGGCTCTGCCAATGAAAGGGATTCCCTTGTTTACATGACTTCTCTCAGGTCTGATTCCTTCAATGCTTTTGTTTTCTGATGTACAATGTTTTGAAAAACAAACAATGTTTTATTTTGAAAAACAAAATAAAACAATGTTTTGTTTTATTTCTCTCATTTGTTTTGGGGGTTAATTCAGGTCAAAAGTAAATCTAGTTTCTATTATTCCATCTCTTTCAGAGTGGAAATCTCATCCTTCCTTTCAAGCTCAAATTCCAATTCCTGAAAAGTGACGGCTGCAAACTTTCTTCCACTGGTCTTTCCTTTATTACCAGCAATTGCATCCCTTAAATATTACCTTAGTGCCATCTCCCAATCAATAATCACTTTTTAATAATTTGCATGTTAGCTTTTTCATCTCTTGACAAGACGATTTCATTTACCACAACATGAGTGTCTACAATCCTAGCAATTATGTGCGTGGCACATGATACTCATTAAATATTGGTTAAATAAACAAATAAATCTTGATCCCATTATTATCTTTCCTTCTTATATTTGCTTCTCTTATTCAAAATTTAACAAATTCTGCTATTACACATAACTAAAATGCACCAATTAAATATTTTTAAAGCTATAAATTTAACATTCATTGTTTACAAAGAAACTTTGCTAACCAGAATATTAGGTTAAGCAGAGACGCATTGCATTTCTCTGGGAGTCTCTCTCTCTCTCTCTCTCTCTTTCTTTTGGTAATGCAGTTACCCAGCAGCATTTAAAAGCAGAAAGCAAAGTTCAACACTTATATTTGGAAAATACGTCAGGCGCACAATTGTTTGGGCACCATCCTAGCTGCCTCCTTCTTTCCTGTAGCACTGCTTCCTGAATTGTATCCTTGAATTCAGTGGCTTTATTGGGAAGTGGAAAATAAGGGAGAGATTGTCAAGAGGTGAACAAGCCAAAGTAAACTCTCCTAGTGATGACTCAGGGGGTCACAGAAGTTACCTACTACATGTGACTTTTCTCTCACTCTTGTAACACATTACATTAAAAAATAAACATAGTAAAAGAAAAAAAAAAGAATGAGCCATTAACCTGGGAAACTGTTTAGTGACAACTAGCTTGTTTACAGCTCCTTTTGTAACATGCAATGATGCTGGACTTTTGAATTATTTCTCTCACCTTTTTTTCAAGCAGAGATCCCCAAAGCTAGAATTTACTTGGAGGTAACCTTTGTTTCAAACTTCCTACATTTATTGAATGTATATTATATTTAAATCAGTTGAGAGTGAAAAGAATCAATAATTATTAATCAAGTACTAATTTCCATAAATTATAATAGGATCCTTTGATTGGATGAATAAAACCGTGAAAAACGGACATTGCATTTACATAGGCCACTGGCCAATAAGATTCCACAGAGCATTAGATCTAGAATCTTCTTTTTTTCTTTCTTTCTTTTCTGTTTTCTTTTTTGTGATACCAGGGATTGAATCCAGGGGGACTTAACCACTGAACCATATCCCCAGCCTTTTTAAATAATTTATGTAGAGACAGCATCTCTCTGAGTTGCATAAGGCCTCGCTGAGTTGCTGAGGCTGGCTTCAAACCACAAAGCAGTTCAAAGAGCCTCAGCCTCCTGAGCTGCTGGGACTATAGGTGTGTACCACTGTGCCCAGCTTAGCTCTAGAATTTGATGAACAAAGTATAATGGGGTCAGAATAGACATGTCATGGACTCTGAGCCTGTGTTATTCAGCATTGGTAACTGAAGAAAAAATATATGTAATTTGCAACAGTTAATACTCAACTATGCATCTGTTAGAAGAATATTCATGTACAGAAATGGCTTTGGTTATATGAGTTAGATAGCTGTTCTTTGTTCTTGTTGTTCCTTGTTTATTTTTAAGATGAGGTCTTGCAAGTTTTCCTGGGCTCATGTGATCCTCCTGCCTCAGCCTCCTAAGTAGCTGAGACTATAGGTATTCACCATCATACACTACTTTAGACAACTGTTAAATGAGGTTAAGTGTCTTACCTAAGGTCATATATCCAATAGATGTAAGAGCAAAGCTTTAAAGCTAGGTCTCTCTGATCTAAAATTCAAGGCTTTTTTTTCTACTGAATTACTTTAAATAGCAATATCTGTGTTGCTAAAAAAAACAAAACAAAACTCTTTTTATTGTAGTAGAGATTGTATGATCTAGGTGTCATCAAGAATAGGTGCTCCTGAGTGACTTAAAATTTTACACCCAGAAGAGGCTGGTCCTTTCTACCACACTTCTTATGCTGAGCTTTCCATCAGCAAGTGATTTTCTTGCTTTAAATTTAATGCTGACTCCATTCAAGCAGAAAATAGATTTGAAGACAATGAAAAATGCACCACTTTATTTCCCTAAGGCCTCCTCTGCACAGTAGGCCTTGAGCAAAAGTAATTTTATAAGGAGAGACAAACAACTAAGTTAATCTTCAAATGCAAAAATTTATTGTTTTTTTTTTCTAAATTATTTTACTAAGTATTGATTTCCAGATTCTTATTATCCATCTCCAAATCACAGGGCTCAGTGTAGAATTTGCTTATATTCTGGTAACAAAATTCATAATCAAAGGAAACAGGGAAATAATCTCACTATGGTGCATGCTATTTTTCTAACCAAGGGAACCTCATAAATTGCTGATAAGAATAAATTGCAGTGAATGAAAAAAATCATAAGAAGTCAAAAATTAAAGCATTCAAGTGATAACCAGGTCTAGCAATTTTTTCCCCTCCCAAGTGGGAACAATTGATTTTTTGAAGTGGAACATTCTATTGCTACCTTTTATGTGGTTACCATATTTTAGAATATTTTCTAGTATCATAACATTGTGCTTATTGAGAAGTAATATCTATCCTGAGTTTAATCAACTTAAAATGTGAGAAAGTAAGCAGAGATTATGAGAATTAACAACAACAACAACAACAAAAACACATAACAATACACATAACTCTCTGATGTCCTGAGAGAGGGGACTCCTGACTTTTATCAAAACCTACAAGACCTGAGATAGTATTTGATCCAATTGGTTCCAGTGGTTCTAGGAGAACACATTTCTTGGGAGTCTGATAGACAAAATCCATGTCCATAAAGAGAAATTAAAAAAATACATGGAAATCAATAATTAAAGGTATATGAATTCTGAAAGGGTGGGCAAGGTTAGGATTTAGCAGAAGGTCTGATCAAGGATCAGCAGATTCACTCTCATTAGGGTTCTTTCCCTGCTTGGTGCTTCTTAAGAATGATAGCTTAAATGTCTTGAGAGGAGGAGGCCAAGTAGGTGCCTACAAAACATACATACTGTCTTCTATGGGACAACAAGATATTTTAAAGATTATGGAAGTACTTTTATAGCCTCCATGGCATATGTATCTGGAACACTTTGCCAGAGCAAGACCCTGTGTTACTGATTTTCAATGTTCGTGTGCTTCATCCTTTAAATAGTACAGTAGGCATGTTTCCCAATTCAGTTTCCAGTATTTGAATCAGTCTACTTGTTTCAATAATTTCTTTAAACTGTGATGCATTGAGTTTGTCATATAATATAAATTCAATGGTACTCAAATTTTAAGTGTTTTCCAAGCTTTACTGGCCACTTAGGATCTTAGAGATATGTGGGTGGAGATTCTGTGAGTCTCTGATGATCCCAAGGTAGAGCACTTGTAACAAGCTCCCAAGTAATGTCAATGCTGATAAAACACAGACCACACTTCAAGGACAAAGAGTTTAAAGTAAATGTGCTCTGGGATCTGAGAAAAGGGATTAGGTGAAGGCAGTTTATTTGATAATATGATAACAGGAAATAGAAATACAAGAAAGATAAGTGACACAGAGGAATAAAAGCCAATAAAAGAAGAAGCAATCGAGTTTGCCATCAGTATGAGCAACAGGTGATCAACCTCAGAGGAAAATTTTGAAGAGCTCTATGAGATATACATCAACAGTCACTTCCTGGAGGAAAACAGAGGAGCATATTTATTCATCATCTCATTCCCATTGGCCAAGAGCAATGGCGTAGGCCTGCATTTCCAGGTGGCACATGAAAGAGTGCAGAGCATTTGTCTCCTGCAGTCCCATCTGTACACATTTAAGAAGCCCTAAGGCTTGAAGCAAAAAACTTCACCACACTGGCTAAGACAATGTACTGTTTGTGTTGCTTCTGCAGGAAGCCAGGCTCAGCCTGTTTGAAACCAGGTGATCCCGGAGCTATGAGGTGGCCTAGAGGACTACAAAGAGATTCACAAGAATTGTGAGATGCGACAGGCTGTATGGGCTGGTCTGATGTTGTGAGCCTGAACACTCATGTCTCTGGGAGGCCAGCTCCAAACGGTCCCTCACTCTACCACACTGCATCCCCCAAAATAGTCAGGAGCCTGCGTTCTAACAGTGAAAGCAAAGGCACATTCCAGACCGGAAGTATCTAGAGAAAATGGAAGCATTATATTTCCCCTTCCAGGTTGGTGGAGGGCTTTAAGGGACTGGTAAAAGCTAATGTAACTCTCAGACTTTCTGTACAGCCCCTCTCTCAGTGCTTTCCAGTTTAGGAAATGGTCACTAGTTGACAGAAAACCAGGCGTAATTCTTCTTTCTACTGTCTAAAAGTAAAGTGTGTCCTATCTTGGAATAGTTGGGTACTATGAATATGTGGACCTCTGTGCTCACAGAAAGTAGAAGAAAACTACTTTGGAAAACTAAGTCCTTTAGCATTGCCGATATGCTCTTGGGACTTCCTGTCCCGACATCTCTCAGTTAATCTCCTAGATCATCACCACTAATGAAATGGTCATAGAAAACAGACATCTTTGGGAAGGAAGCCTACTCACACTCCTGGCCCCCCGCCTCTTCCTTTTTTAACTGATCTCTGAAACCAGAGTGGAGCTGATGGCCAATTAGAGCACTGCAACATTCCCCAGCTGATTAGGTTTCCAAAGGCTTATATTTTTTAATAAATGTTTAAACTGGAATTTATTGGTTTGCTCAGGTTAGGACTGATAGCTTCCGTGTGATGTGTACATTATTCTCCTCCTGTGGTGACAAAAGGTTACTGAAACCTAGGGGACATTTAATGTGTCAGTAACACGTACACAGTCTCACACATGATTTCTTATCTGTTTTGAGTATGAGAAACTGACATATTCAGAGAGCCTTTGGGATTAAATGGAGCATTAAATGACCTACATTTGGTGAGAGGCCACATCGTGTAGATGGGAGAAGAGCTTTGGTCCGAGTGTCAGAATAAATTCTCTGGATTTTTGAATTGAATTTCAGTTACTATAAAAAATAAATTGTGTAATTAGATTTATTTTAAATTCCAAATCTCAGTTTGTTTATGCTTCAAACAAGAAAATATTCTTCTTCATATTAAGGAAAGTGCTTTTTTGTAGTTTTTTCCCATACTGCACACAGGGTATTAAGATAGCAGATTAAAAAGTGCTTAATAACCATAAAAGGAACATATGGAAGTTGGTCTGGATGTTTGCAAATAAAAAAGGAGGTAATTTATGTCTTTACTTTATACACTATATCCTATAACTTGTATGATTTTTTTCAATGCCCTTTTTATTCCTTCGTAGTCACTTTTCACTATTTTCAAAAGTTTTATTTACTCAGTTCCCTGGGCAGAGTTGGGGGCAGGATCAATGACTACAAAAATAGTAATGCTGGTGAAAGCACTGGTGATTATAGAAAACTTTTTATGTGAATGTTACAATTCTAAAATATTAGTGTCTATGGCTTCTAACAGGCAATAAGTAAGGCTCTGAAAGGAAGTCCCCTTATTTGGCATACATGGTTGGTCAGATGGGCTTTCAGAAGTGAACCAGGTGTGCCTAGCTCCAAGGCCATTGCTGTTTTTACTAACACCATGATGATTGTACAACCGTGGTTTTAATCTAAATTTTATTTATCTTCCCAAAAGTCAAGCATTAACTTCATTCTTCTGAATGTCACTGCAATTCCCAGAACATCTGGAAAGTGTACAGTCCCAACAGGATAACTATGCTGTATCAGTGGGGTCCTATATTGAAGGATATCTGTGAGTTGTTCACCAAAACTCTATGAAATGGAATAGAGGGCCCATAAAGTCACATCTGCAGGATATCTAGAGATTACACTTGAACTTCTTGTCCACACACACACAACAAAATCAAGTATATAATTCAGTACAAATGAGGCTGACTATAACAAAGCTTTTGTCAAATTTAAGATTATTCAGTAGTAACATTAATTATTTACTCTGGTTTAGGAGACCAATATAACACTACTCTTGGTCACCAAGAATATTCAATAGAAGTATCCTTTTACAAGTCAGGAAACTCCCTTACTATGGAAATGGAAGATCACAAAATTGGTATTAAGCAACTCGATAATGTTACTGAAAAGTGGATTAAATAACCCTTATTTTCTTTTCTTTTCTGCCAATGAGATAAAAAGTTTCTCTAGCACTCTGTTCCCTGGGAATTTCCAATCCACTAGACTTTTTCTTGTGGCCATTGAGAGATCCTTGAATGAGTATTCTGAACCAGGAGTCAGTCCATCAGCTTCTGGCCAGGGTTAGTAAGAATAAGATGAGTGACCTATAATGTATTTTTCATCATCTCCAGACAAGAATGGGTATCAAGTCTCTTTGTTCTCATATGAGAGTGAGAAATATTTTGAAATGATTGAGAAAATGTCTTCATCTAAATGAAAAAAGGAGGCTGCTCATAATCTTTAAACCAGAAATGTTTACCAAAACTTACTTCTTTCTGGCAGCAGGTATGCTGTTCTCTTTTCATGGTTTGAGAAGTCTTTTCTTAGGGCTGAAAGCAGAGAAACACAAAGATGTGCATTTAGCATTTATTGAGTACTACATTGGCCAATGCTAGACTGAGAGATGGATTTATCCTACAGTCGAGTTCATATTTCCATGGGGTAACCATGGTATTTAGAGATGGATTTATCCTACAGTCGAATTCATATTTCCATGGTATACACATGGGCATCTGTACTAAGAGATGGCAGGTGGGAGAATATTTCTTTTATCCACGATGACAAATATATGAATCAGATAAGGACTTCACAGCTCCACAAACACATATTTAAACTCATTCAGTGATTCCCCTTCTATATATGATAAAATCCAATCATCTTATTTCCAAGTCCCTACTTCATCTTACGCTCTGAAAAATCTCATCTTCTATCATGCTTCACCACATTTGCTATGTTCCAGCAATTCACATGGGTCCTTCTTTCTGCTTTTTAAATACATCAATTTCATTCTTATCCTCTACTTGGAATGCATTCACCTCAATTCTTCAAATGATTGCATTCTTCTAATATGCCTTATTTCACCTCAAACTCATCTTCTCACAATGATAGCCATGAATGATTACACTTATAAATTGCCTTCTTTCCCTAACACTCACTCCCTCACTAACAAGCCAACATGGTCTAATCTCTTTGTAATATATATTGCTATCTGAAATGAATTTGCATTCTTGTGACTATAATTCTGTCTTTGCAACTTCCAATTCTATTTTTTAGTTTTTAATTTTTTATTCTTTTGGTACTGGGGATTGAACTCAGGGGCACTCGACCACTGAGCCACATCCCCAGCCCTATTTTGTGTTTTTTATGTAGAGACAGGGTCTCGCTCAGTTGCTTAGCGTCTCGCCGTTGCTGAGGTTGGCTTTGAACTCGCGATTCTCCTGTCTCAGCCTCCCTAAGTGCTGGGATTACAGGCTTGAGCCACCGCGCCCGGCTGCAACTTCCAATTCTAATACACATGGGCATACCCACATGTAGCACACATGCACACACACATACACACTGAAGTAACCTAGGTCAGAGTAAGACATGTATCTATTTTGTCCAGCCTTAAAACCTGGAACACTGGCACAAGAAGTACTCCACATATACATGGGAAAGAACTAATTTCAAAAGTGAATATCCACTGTAAACAAAGAACTACAGAAAAGAATTAGGATTGCACATTTTGAGAGGTGAAAACTTTAAGAAAATTTCCAAAGATTTCTAGAATTCAGAACAGAGTAATACAAGGGAAGAATAACTTTTATGAATTCATCAGTAGAATGTATATGTCTGAGAAATGAATCACAGAGCTTCAGATACATCAGAAGAAATCTTTCTAAATGAAATGCAAACAGAAAAAGAAAACAGGATAGACATCCAAGAACAGAGAGCTATTTTAAAAAATGTGTGGCACGCATGCAATTGAAATAACAGAAGGAGAGAAAAGGGACGTAGCAGAAAAAAATATTTGAAGTAAGAATGACTGAGAATTTTAAAACATGAATGACAAACATCAAACTACAGATTTTTTTTAACACTCACAAAACTCCAAGAAGTATGAATACAAAAAGAAGAAAATATTCCCTCAGTCTTATCATATGTACACCATAGAAGACCAAAGACAAAAGGGACATTTTGAAAGCAGCCAGGGGAAAACCCATTTACCTACCCATTGAGTGGCAAGGATAACAATTGCATTGGATGTGTTTTCAGAAACCATACAGGCAAGAAGTGAGTGGAATGAAATATTAGGAGAAATAAAATCCTCCAACCTGGAATTCTATATCAATGAAATTATCCTTTAAAAGTAAAGGAAAAATAAAGCCTTTCTAAGACAAGTAAAAACTGAGGGAATTCATTGCCAGCAAATCTGCCCTACAAAACATCTTTCTGAAGAGTTCTGAGAGAATTTAAATTAAAAAGATCAGAGATTTGAATCTACATAAATAAAGGAAATTCATCTGAAGAGAATAAAAATTAAAATCTATTTTTATGTATAGCATTATATGAAGATAGGCTTAGTTAAAATGTATTTTATGAACTCTAGTTAAAAAATAAAAAATGAAATATATTGATATGCTATGAGAGTAGATGAAATAGAATATAAAATAAGAAATTAAAGTAAAGAAGTTATAAAATATGGGGTAGCAAAGAAACTGAGAAAGTGCAAAAAAATAGAAAAGTGTAAAATATAGATGCTAATCAAAATATGCTGATAACTACTTTAAATGTGAATGACCAATAAGTACACAAGGTTATTAGAGTGAATAAAAATAAAAGAAAGAACAAGAACCAAAGCCAACCATATGTTTTTTATAAGAAACCAACTGCAATACACAGATTGAGACAAATGCGATGGATTCAAACTAAAAAGCTTCTTCTCAGCAAAAGAAACAATCAATGAGATGAACAGAGAGCCTACATTCTGGGAACAAATTTTTGCCACATGTACATCTGATAGAGCACTAATCTCCAGGATGTATAAAGAACTCAAAAAACTTAACAACAAAAAGCAAACAACCCAATCAATAAATGGGTAAGGAGTTGAACAGACACTTCTCAGAAGAAGATAAATAATACAAAAAAATGTTCCAACATCTCTACCCATTGAGAAATGCAAATCAAAACTACTCTAAGATTTTATCTCATACCAGTCAGAATGGTAATTATCACAAATACAACCAAAAACAAGGGTTTGCGAGGATGTGGAAGAAAAGGGACGCTCATACATTGCTGGTGGAACTTCAAATTGGTGCAAACAATTTGGAAACCAGTATGAAGATTTCTTAGAAAACTTGGAATGGAACCACCATTTGACCCAGCTATCCCACTCCTCGGTCTAGACCCAAAGGAATTAAAAACAACATACTATAGTAATGCAGCCACTTCAACGTTCACAGAAACTCAATTCACAATAGCTAAACTGTGAAACCCACCTAGATGCCCTTCAATAGATGAATGGATAAAGAAACTGTGGTTTGTATACACAACGAAATATTACTCAGCAGCCGGGCACGGTGGCACACGCCTGTAATCCCAGCACTTAGGGAGGCTGAGACAGGAGAATCGTGAGTTCAAAGCCAGCCTCAGCAACAGTGAGGCACTAAGCAACTCGGTGAGACCCTGTCTCTATGTAAAACACAAAATAGGGCTGGGGATGTGGCTCAGTGGTTGAGTGGTCCTGAGTTCAATCTCCAGTACCAAATACATATATATATATATATATATATATATAACTCAGCAATAAAAGGGAATAAAATTATGGCATTTGCAGGTAAATGGATGGAGTTGGAGAATATCATGCTAAGCAAAATAAGCCAATCACAAAAAATCAAAGGCTGAATGTTCTCTCTGATGCTGATCCATAATGGGGAAGAGGAATGGGAAAAATGGAGGAATTTTGATCAAAGGGGAAGAAGGGAAGGTGACAAGGGGGCAGGAAAGGTGGTAGAATCAGATGGACATCATTGCCCTAGGTTCATGTATGACTGTACATATGATGTGACTCTATATCACGTACAACCAGAGAAATGAAAAGTTGTGCTCCATTTGTCTACAATGAATCAAAATGAATTCTGCTGTCATGTATACCTAAGTAGAATAAATAAATTAAAAATAAAAAAAGAATAAAGAGATGGAGAAAGACCATGTCAAAACCAGTCCAAAGAAAACAAGATGATGATATATACTAATTGCATACAAAGCAAAATTCTGGACATGGAAAATTTCCAAGGATAAGTAGGTTGTTTGTATAAGAATAAAAAGTCAATTCAACAAAAAGTCCTTATACTCCAGAAGGTATATGCATCTAACATACACAGAGAGTTAAAGTATGCTAGATGAGAATCCATAGGAGAAAACATACAAATCCACCATTAAAATTGAACATTTCAATAACTCTTTCCAGTAATTGATATATCAGGAAGGCAGAAAATCAGTACAGAAACAGCTGAATAGTACCACACTATCTGTCATCTTGATTTAATTAACATTTATTAGAATACTCTGTCTAGCAACAGCAGAATAATTCCTCCCATGGTGTCAGGAACCATTAAGCAATAGAACAAACTATGGGCAATGAAATACATACTAACAAACTTAAAGAAATCATAGCACATGAATTAAAGAATAAGATTTGAAATAAGCTAATATAGTATATTATATGTATTATTTCACATCTATATAATATATATTATAAAATTATAAATATAGCATAACTAAAGATATGTGAAATTAATATTTTATACTAATAAAAGTGAATATATGACATCAAGATGTGTGATAGAGCAAAAGTAGACATTAGAAGGAAGTTGACAGCATTAAACATATATATTTGAAAAGAAGCTCTAAAATTAAAATGGCAAGTTGCTACTTAAGGAAACTAGAGGAAAAGGATCATTTTAACCATAAAACAACAACAAAAGTTGCTATTAAAAAAAATAAATAACCGACTATACCAGTTGCTGGTAGAGATATCAAACAACAAAACCACTTAGTCATTCCTCATGGTACAAGCATTTTGAAAGACTACCTGATAATTTCTTGCAAAGCTAAATATACTTTTTTTTTTTTTTTTTGGTTTTTGGGAATTGAACTCAGATGTACTCAACCACTGAGCCACATCCCCAGCCCTATTTTGTGTTTTATGTAGAGACAGGGTCTCACTGAGTTGCTTAGTGCCTCGCTGTTGCTGAGACAGGCTTTGAACTCGCGATTCTCCTGTCTCAGCCTCCCAAAATGCTGGGATTAACATGCGTGTGCCACCACGCCCAGCGCTAAATATACTCTTAATACAAGATTCAGCAACTGAGTTTCTAGCTATTTATCCAAATGGCTAAAAAAAAATATGTGCACAGATATCTACATATAAATGTTAATATAACTTTTATTCATAACAGCTGATTTTTTAAAAGATAATGATCTTCAGTAGTAATCTTATTATAGAATATTTATACAATGAAAGAGTATTCAGCAATAGAATGAATGAGCTATCTAACCAGAAAACACATGTATGAAGCTTAAAGTTCCATTGTCAGTTGAAAGAATTCTTTGTAATTCTTCTATGCATTCTATGTAATTCCAATAATATAACACTCTGCAAAAGGCAACCAACAGCAAGGGGTAGAGGCTAAACAGCTGAAGCAAGGGCGGGGGACTTCTTAGGATCATGCAATTATGACTTGTGATATTACAATTGTACGTACATAATGCTGTTAAAACACATAGAACACAGAACGCTAAGGAAGAATCAACTACAATGCCTGCACATTTAGAAAATCCTACAGAAGATCTGGAAAATCATAAAAGAAAAGCAGACTTCATTACAAATACATGGAAAACCTCACTGAAGAGATAGGAGAAAATGTTACTGACTTAAGGAACTTTGGAAATGAGTGAAGACTATAAAACTTGAAATCAAAAAACTTTTGATATGCATTGTATTCTAGTGGATATTGTCATTTCCTACGGGGTTATATATTAACAATTCTGATGATTCTCGAGTTGAATTCTGGAATTGTACAATGAAGCAATGAAGTAGGTAGCAGGCAGTGGTAGCCAGGCTTGTCGCTGTTGGAGTTTACCAGAAATGAAGAGAAGAGTGTAGGATGATTCATGTGGTGTAGATTAGCGTTGAGGTCATTTGTGTGAATTTATGTTTAGGTTAAATAGATGTAGAAATCTACATCAATAAATATTACGAATGCACATGTCCACATGTGTCTTCTTGCTCTTTTAGCTGAGTGGGGCTAGAAACAAACAGCATCTCAGCAGTGATGAACACATCTACAGCTCTGCTCTTGGTTTCTAAAGCCTTTGTCAGTGAAAGGAATGAGGCTTCTGGGAAACACTGATTCTAGAACTGGAGCAAGAAATATACAAGAGGATCCTGTAGCGTCCCAAGTGCCAGAAAGTGAAAATATACTAAACATGAAACAGAAACAAAAGTGCAATAATTAGAGGTACAACAGAGGGACTTGGGATATGACTGAACGTGTACCTGATGACTGAAGCTAGAATAATTCAGGCAAAAAAATAAATGAGGAAGGACATGCAAAGTACAAAAGCAATATATATATAAGTCCATGTTATATAAATAATTTAAGAATAATGATTAAACAAAAACAGAAAAGAAGAAATACATTTTCCATGTAGAAAATAATTTATGTAGACACTGCCATAAAGGGAACAGAGCATAATTACTCAAAATTTGTGCTATTTATAGTGATTTCTTTCCCAATAGTAGAGTATGAAAAGGGAGACAAAGTGCTAACTCAATAGAACAGAAATCTGCCCAAGACCACCTTGGCCATGTGATCAAGTTCAATAGCAACATATACATCATGTTGATGTATATATCCTCAACATGACATTTCACCTCTGCCATCTCTCTACAATATCCCATAATCATAGTCTAATCCCAGGAAAAGCATTAGACAAATCCAGTTGAATGGATATTCCACCAAAGACCTAATCAGTACTCAAAACTCTTAAGATCATCAACAACAAAGTGATAAAATATCAAAGAGTGAAGATGAGCCTGAGGGTATGTGATGACTACATGAAATGTGGTGTCCTGGATATAATCCAAAAGAGTAGTAGAGAAAAACTAAGGAAATTAGTTAATCAATGTAAACTTTTTAAGTAATATTGATACTGATACACTATCAGCCTATTAATACTGACAAGTATACAATAATAACCAAAGATCTCAATAATAGGTAAACTGGGCAACACTTCCTGGAGTATAGACAAAGAAAGTGGCCTTCAAGTTGTGTAGTAGGACTCATTCTGGCAGTCTGCCATCCTCTGACTGGAAAAAGTGGATAAGCTCCATCCGAGGCCTCAGGAATGAGGAACATTCACAATTTAATGGGAAGTTCAATATATAGACATTAGCATAATTCCATTAAATCACATACAGAGGTTATAATTTTCACTAAAATATGGGATTTGCAGGCTAAATCCTAACTTTGCCATTGTATAGAAAGAAACTATTTATATATGGGTCCTTTAAGTCCTGAGATAGCCCAACAAGGACACTTAGGTAGCTGGTGTATGAAGATCCTTCTGCACATTCTCATCTTCACCTTGTCAAACCCTGATTGTTACTTCCTGGAGGCAAGTATGAGTCTTGTGTTTAAAATACCAACTTCTTTTTCTCAGATTCATCTCACATATGGTGCCCATTCGTCATGCACATAATGACAATTCTGACCTGCTGTTTTTTTTTTTAACACTTCCACCTTCTTCTTCTTCCCTTTTTCCTTCCCCTTCTCCCACCTTCCTCCTCCTCCTCCTCCTCTTCCTCCTCCTCCTTCTTCTTCCTCTTCTTCTTCTTCTTCCTCCTCTTCTCCTTCTCCTTCTTCTTCCTCTGTACCAGGGATAGAACTCAGGGGCACTTGACCACTGAGCCATATCCCAGCCCTATTTTTTATTTTATTTAGAGACAATGTCTCACTGAGTTTCTTAGCACCTCGCTTTTGCTAAGGCTGTCTTTGAACTTGCGATGCTCCTGTCTCAGCCTCCTGAGCCACTAGGATTCCAGGCATGTACCACCCCACCCAGCCCATTCCACCTTCTTGTTTTGTTATTTCTAGAATGTTTCTTCACTGATGCATTTAACTCTGCCTAAAAGATAGAGCTCATTGACTTAAGCAGAATAATCTATTTTATGATATTCACCATTACTTCATTCTTTTCTCTTTTTAAATATATATTTCTAATTCAAAACCATTTCATCCAATTCAAGAATTTTACCTTTACATTTCTCCATTGAATTGTTGTAAACTACAGCTGTGTCTCTTAGGTAGAAGTTGCTCAAAAATGTGTGAAAAAATTAAATTGAATCATCTCAAGCTAATTGGTAACCAACTACTTTGGTAAACCAATTTAGGGGTTATATCTTATTTTCTAAGCATGCTAATGTTATGCAGAGTTTCACATATAGTCTAAACATGTCACCATCAAATAAAACATGTTGAAAGATACAAAATTATAGTGCAAATAAATTCATATTTCTATATGTTAAATATTAAAGGAGCATTATAACGTCTTTTACCTATCACCTTAAATTCTTTCAATGGAATATTTTAAGAATCAAGCAAATGTTTTATTTTCATTTTTCTGTTAAAGGTATCAAGTAGTTCTACAGTATCCAATCCCATCTAATTATGAAAATCATTCTGGAGCATTTAAAAATATAGATTTTTCCATTTTAAATAACCCAAGAGGTCCAAATTCTATAGTTATTAGATGAGACTTATGTATTGTATTAAAAAATATATCAAATATTTCCCAAGGTTGTTCTGATGATTAGTCAGGTTATGGAAGATTTAATGCAAATATACAGTTATATAATTTTATATAAAATTTTCTGCTTAAATAATCATTAATGAGACAGTATTCTCTAATCACTGGAATGACATTTTCTCTTTGATAATTAACCCCAAATAATTAAAGGTCATAGCAGAACTATTCCATATATCATTTGAAAAATCTAAGCAACACTTAATTTTTTTCAGACATATTTTGCTAAATCAAGCTAATTCTTTTAAAAAAGTTCTTGAGAAATTTTTAATCTGATATTTGGGGTAATGCCCAGAATGCTTTATTTCTGAATATTTAGTTAAAATCTTTACTTTCATTTTACTTTTGAAAATGAATAAGTTGTACATTGTTTTTTTCAAATGATTAAGGTTACAGAATTAAGTATCTAGTGTCACCATATTTCTTGTTCATGGAGAAGTTGGGAGGCAAAATGGTTCTGGTGAAAATAATAATATAAAGCTGAATTTCAATCCCCACTTCAGTACCTAGTATCCATATAATTTTGCAAAAGTCAATGTATTCTTATAAATTCAATATACTTTTTAGTATAGTAAAATTTAGTGTGGCTATGTGAAGCTATTATCTTTGGAGTAAATAATTCTATTCAACCATATTTTCAATAGGAAATGTCAACTGGGACCTCTCCTAAGATGGACATGCATTTGAAATACTCATAATCCAGGGGACCCCAAAATTTATAAAGATCTATAAAATGTATTAAATATTTCTCCTTGGGTGATGATTATGCAAGTTTAGAACTTGTTGGCCATCTGCCACCCTGACAAATAGCAAATTTTCACACATGAGAGATGATACTGCCAATACATATAGAGGAAATGTCTATTAGTCAAAGAGAGAGTTCTTCTTTACAGGAGTTACCTCATCTCCAGCCACCTTTGCTTAGGAGGAACCTTCTTTGTAGGTAGCCCTAAAAAGGGTCAGAATCTTCCCATGACAGACATCTCCAAGCAAAGTAGCCCATTTCTAGACTTGTCTAATTGGACACTCTCCTCCCAGTATCTGAAGTGGGTACAGATAACACAGAGGGACTGCAAGAATGCATTTGTTGATTCAGGGCTGTGACCAATCATTGGCAGAGATGCCATATATTTTTCTAGAAAACTATTCTTTACATAAAACAGCAAGTTTATTGCTTTATAGACTCTTGGAATTTTCATTCTTTCAGCCATTTTCCAAACTTGGGTCTACATTGATTAATCTACATTGATTACAAGAGTGTCTGATATCTTTCTAATGCCTTCCTCTTTCTTCTTTAATCTATGTTGCTTGAAAACAAGAACCCTAATGGTACTCAGGTTTTAGTAAGATCCTGAAATGTTAAAGTAACATTGCCCTTGCTATAATAATGTAAACCATAAAATTATTTTCCTAAGCTAGTCTAAAGTTATTTCTGACACTTTCAAGTCAAAAGTTTTGATTAATATGGTCCTAAGAATATTTGCTGCAGACAAATGCTATGGAAACAAAAGAAAGTAGCATATAAAAAAACATTTAGGAGTATTAGAAACATAAAATGTGATCAATAATATTTCTTATTTTGGAATCCAAATACTAGTTTTACAGAAGAGATAGGATAATGGTCTTATCAAAATTAGTCACACAGCATATTATGTTACTTACCATTTGCCCTTCTTGAAGGAGTTTGAGGTAATTGCTTAGAAGCCCTTAGAATTAAGGTTTGCCCTCTTTGTTATCTGGTTTTTCACATTAATAACTTTAAGTAGGAAGAATTTTGTGGTATTCACTTTGTTTAACTTGCTTCACTTCTCAGGAAACAACTAAAATTGCTCCAATATAGTTCAAAATTTCAAAGCAGTTGAAAGACCTGGAAGGAAGACTCTTGTGTCAACCATCTCATACATAATTCATTGAAGTTCCAAAAAGTCACATGCTAGTCTGCTTAGCTCAACAACCAACTGTCCTGTGATATGTAAATTATCAGTGACATATGAGCCTATTCATTTTCTTTAGGTGGTTGAATAAGTAGAATTACTCAGAAATTTATCCAGATGAACCACAATTTTGAAAAAAAAAAATTCTATTGTTCAAATTGGATTGTGTATGAATGGAGGTTAAAAACAGGTGTTTCTTATTTTGGAAAGGGGGATTCCAGTAACACAATCACAATAACATAAATCATGCACTAATTATTTCCTGAGAATCCTAATGTTTTCACATATTTTTCTACAAATTAATGTGCCATTTCTTCGCAGGTATTTCAAACCCTATTTAGCAAAGAAAACTAAGACTCCAAAGATAATGTGACCTAATCAGTGTTTCACAGCTAATCATTGTCAGGGATAAAAGCCTGACTCTACTTACTAAAAAAAACAAAACAAAACCAAACAAAAAAATCCCTGCTATTTAGAATTGCTTATTTTTTCTTCCCCAACAAAGCCAAAATTGTGTGGTGGAAGTTATTTTTCCAGTCAATATTTTTCTGGAGAATATGTTCTACTTAATTAATTTGTATAAAAAAACACTGAAGTTCTTGTTTTCTTCATTGCTGATAAAAAAGCAAAAAAGTAAATTTATTCTCTCTTCGAAGCTGGTACACTTATTTTTTCCTGGTTGTAGACGGCAGTACCCCAGGTTCTGGGACCTTCAGACATGCAGTTCCAGTGTCCCCTTCATTTCTCAGTCCTTAACCCTTGCACAGGGAGTTATATTACAACAAGCCCTTGGTTCTTAGGTCTTTGGAATCAGAATGAATTACACCACATGCTCCCTTGCCTCTCCAGCCTGCAGAAAGAGTATCATGGGACTTCTCAGGCTCCATAACAGCAAAAAACCAGTTCCCATAATAAATATCTTATATGTCAACATTTATCTAAATTTTATTAGCTCTATTTCTCTTGAGAATCCTAATATGGTCTCATATGTCTTGCTAGTTATTACTAGTACTTAATGAACGTTTATAATTTTAAGAGGCAGAAATGAGAAGACCTACAGATCTGCATAGAAGAGCTGTGTCCAAATCTGACCCTGGGGCAGACTGCCTAATATCTATAGCTTTATTTAGCTATAGATATTATAGCTATAGATATTATAGCTATAGATATTCAGCTATAGATATTAAAAAAGAAAAGTGTGGGGGAGACATTTCTTTCTTATTATAATATTATAGTCATGAAGATAAAGAGGTAGTCATTATGGTATTATGAATATAAAAATTATTGTATCAATCAAAAATTTAAAACACTTAAAATAAATATTATGCCTCTTCATGTTTATTTCCCCTTTGAAAACCACCACTCTTTAGTCTATGAAGATTTTCATGCAATTTTCAGTTGAACTATGCAGTGTGATTGGAGATGACTTCTGCGAAATGCAGAGAGCGACCAAAAAATTAAAACAAAACTTGCTTCTAGTTTTCCTCTCATCAGTTTTTGTCTTAGGAGAAAATGAGTGACTACAGACAGAGACAATAGTTATCTCTCTCCTTTTTGTAGTTAACATATTTTATTGGGAATTTTCAGGAAGAGTCCCTGGATAGAACTATTTTGTCAATTAGGATTTCCTTATTTTATTCTCAGAAAGCAGTTCTGAATGGGTAGTCTAAAGCTCCCTTGATTTAATTCACCTGTGGGTGTAATGCATGTAATTTTAAACTCCATATACGTCATTGCTCACTTTTACTCCTTTTCTTAAATGTCTAGTAAACCTCTTTTATGGGAAGGATTAAATCAACACTATCAGGTGATGCTATTTAAGTTGCAAGTGTATGCTGTGCCTTCCCAATAAATCCAACAACAATCCACATTATAGTGCAATTTCAAATCTTTTATTGTTCACAAACAAAAATCGCTTCACACACCATTGGAATGTACACAGATTATTTCTCCTGGTTTCTCTAACTCCTTGGAAAAATAGAGAAAAGCAAAGCATCCATCTTTGTACCATTTAAATTTTGAAGGGATTTAAGTTAATGTCTAGGATAAGATTTTCTCCACCCTTAACATTTTCATTTACTTAATTGTTTTAAAGTGGATGCAATGGATTCTTAATGAGATTAAGGGTTTGATGTATGTATTAAGTGATTCTATAGAATTCTGTCTGAATCTACCAAAATTTGAGTGGACTGGAGTCACATATACAGACAGCGGCCTAGAAATGTTGGATATTTGCATTTGTAGAGGACCACAGCCTGTAGAGCCAAGTCTTCAGTGGGAATACTGACAAAACCTCTACTAATAATTCTTTATTGTCAAATATAAGAAATAACACTGACACTGTGTTCAATCAATTTGTGATTGATAATTATGATTAATAGATGATAATGATTATAATTAATCAATGAATGCCTAAAGTATCTGAAAAATACATCTGTTTGACTTATCTGAGCAAATTAGTTACATTGTAAATGCATTCCTTACAGCATCATTGAGCCTCCCATCAATTTACTAATTTAACAAATCTATAGATTCCACGCATGCAGCTTACTTTGATGTAAATGAATTCTTTATTTACAGTGTGTTGTTTGGAACAAGATGAGGTCAATGCACACTTTTTGTTCTGTATTCTGTTGCTCTTATGGGATGCACTGTTCCAGAGAAGGGGAGCCCAGGTGGCTCATATGAGCTTATACGTTCATTACAGTAACTGTGGCTCAAAAAGTGGAAAATAAAATGCATTAATAAAGCCAGATTTTGTTCTCAGATGTTTTTTATTAAAGTATCATCTTTATCATGCATATTTGAGAAAGAACATGAGATACTTGCCTTTCTGTGGCTTGCTTATTTAGCTTAACATAATGTCTTCAAGTCTGATTTATTTTGCTACAAATGATAGAATTTCACTCTTTACTGCAGAAAAATATTCATATATATGTATATATTATATATATGATATTTTATTTATCCATTTATCTATTTATAGAAACCTGAGTTGATTCTCTATAATAAAAAACACATTTTTGGTACTGAGTATTTAACACAGGGTTGCTTTACTACGGAACTATATCCCAGTTATTTTTATTTTTTATTTTGAGAGAGGGCCTTGCTAAATTTCTGCTGGCTTCAAACTTACAATCTTCCTTCCTCAGCCTCCTGAGTCACTGGAATTACAAGTATGAGCCACTGTACCTGATTTAATCAAAAATGTTTAAAATTATCATCTCTATGGTTATGTGTATTTATGCAATTATCTATCCATCTATCTAGCACTGTTTAAAAAATTATTTTCTTGTCTGTTCAGTCCTTTTTTAACTTTTATTCTCCCCTTCCTTTCATTCATTCAAATCTTTTTTTGTTTTGTTTTGTGTAGGAGCACTCTTCATACCTTCCAACCCCTCCCTTCCATCCTTCCCCATTCTATGCTAATAGACTGTGCTCTTGCCAAAGAGCACGCCTTTGTTTGTGACCTTTGGACCTGATTAGTCCAAGAGTGTATTTAAGCTTCTGTAGTTTCTGGAATAAATGTTGTTTTCTGCTCCTCGCCCTGGTGTCCCTGCTTCTTGTCCCAGGTGTCTCAGCGTCTCGCTGGGGCAGAGCAGATTTTTAACTACACCCCGGGGCCTGGGGAGATTGGCTTCACGGATCGTCACCACCGTCCAGAGAGACTCCATATCGTCTTCCCCAGGGACCCCTTTTTTCTCCGTCTCTCTGGACCCCAACTCGTTGAGAAGCCACGTGGGCCTCCCCCCCCATTAAAGTTAAAGTGATAGTTTTGTTTTGTTTTGTTTTTGTTGTTATAAGCTCTTCTGCTGACTTTCATCCTTCATATTATTGTTACAAATTAGGATAAAATAATCTGGTGATAGGGTCAGGAATAGAAACCATGTATAAGTCCCATTTCCCATAGCATATAGTAGTATCCATCGTATATGGGGAGATGACCAGCATCTCCTTTGAGGGGTTCTTCTTCATGCATGGAAGGTGTAAGTTACCTGAGAAATTAAAATCTAGGACAATTATTGAAGAACAAAAGACGAAGTCAGAATTGTAGTTTTCACCAGGTTGAAGCCCTTGATAGGTCCAGTCCACACGGGAGCTGGAACAAGACAAGAGAAAGTGGCTTCAGTATTTTATGGAAGGGGTACATTAAAGGCAAGGATAAGGTTTCAAGGGTGGAGACTTGCTTCATGATGTCTTGCAGTCAGCAGGTTGATTGGCATCTTGGCAGATCACACCCATCTCAGAGGGGCTGTGGGCTACAGCAGGTCACCTCACCTCTGGTACTGTGTGGGACCTTTGGCAGAGCTTGAATAGGGCTCAGAATGTCAGGGCAGTCAAACAGAGGAAATGTGCACTAGTCATTTCCAGGTACCAGATTCTCCTATTCAATAGGCTACAATGCACGGCAGTCCACACACAGCCCAAGGATGGCTAGTGACAATCCTAGTTCTTTAATCAATATGAGATCTAAAGAAGTAGGAACCCAGGGAAGGGCCTGGCACCCGAAGAACTTCTCATACATTGCCCACAGAGGGCACCTTCCTCTAGGGTTCCAGAATGCCAGGTAGATTTTCCTCCTGTATTGGCTCTAGAAAGTCTATTGTAGTGTTTAGGGTGTGCATGAGCACTCTTCTAAGGGCTAGAGAATAGCTGAGAGTAGAGTTCCATGTATAACTCCTAATACTCCATATTTTCTCTAGGTAGTTCATGATGCTCACCATTGGTTTCAAGTCTACATCTTTATGCCCTTGACTTATGTTACTGACTTTTAATTCCTCTGAAACTCTGCTGCCTCTTCCTCCAGCCCATATTATTCCCCATTGCTCTGGAGCATCTGGAGAGATGCCTTGGTCCATATTTCTTGTCATATCATGGTATTTATGTCAGCCAAGTTACTCCCAGCACCCAGATCTACCATGTCAGTGCTGGGCATTCGCCTGACTTACATCAGGACCATCAAGGTCTCTCATTGAGACTCTGTGTTGAGGTCACAGAGACTCAATTAATCAATGTTTGAGATTAGAACTGGAACATCTGGAGATACTGGCTGCTTTAAAGTAGGTTGGTTTGACAATTCTGTTAGCTAAGCAGAGGGACAAGCCAACAGCTGCAAAAGCTCCCTGTTTCAAGAAATTAAATTTCCCAACTAGTGAGCTTTCACCATCAGGCACATAAACAACCCTTTCCTCCTGTCTTTTTAACATATGAGTCATCATGGGTACAGGCTGCTCTCTGTTGCAACTTTGGTGATAAACATCTATGACTATGATGATGTTATGGTTTGAGTTTGAAGATATCATGTGCCCATGATTAAAGAAAAATATGCTACTCGTGTACATTGGTAACTCCTGAGCAAGGTTTGGTTGGGACTGTAGCAGATATTTAGAAACAAAGTGAAAGAAGAGGGAAGCAGAGGCATGTAAAAGAAGGAGCACTAATGGGAAGATGGGAATGTTGGTGTAGTGAACACCTAGGAAGACGCAAAGGGTAAAGAAGGACATTGCCTCTCAGGGACTCAAATACTAACTTTCCCCTCCATTCCAAATTTCATTTGGACACCTCTTTCTACCTCAGAGTTCCATACAGTTTTCATTCACAGCATCCTTATGTTCATTCTCAGATTATTGGAACATTCATTCTTCATGGTTAAACTCAAATGTCAGTGCTGCTGGGATGCATGCCCTAATCCCACAAGCCCCAATTAATCACTCTTTCATCTGTATTCTCTCAGAACTGTATTTAGGAATTTGTTAAAGATTAATTTTGCCCTATTATAATTTATTAGTAATAAATGAGTCCTCCCTCCACTCTAAGTTTTCATTAAGATAGAGACTACATCTGGTGAGAGATGGGTTCACTATATCGGCTGTATATGATTAAAATAATAAAAATAAATAATTATTAGAACCTTGTTGTTAGGTACTAAACCAGATTTTTTTTAAAAAGACATATCTTTAAAATTGCAATATAACCACCTTAACAGACATTTCTCATTCCCACTTTACAGATAATAGAACTGAAAATATGTATAGCACTAGTTAGTTGTGGAATTAAATTTCAAAGCAAGATCTTTCTGATGTCAGTAACCATCAAACTCAATAACTGCTGAAAGAAACTTCCATTTTGTTGCTGGTTTGATTGCCTAACTAAGATGAAAGCTGACCTTGTATCATAAAACTTTGTTTACATTAACATGAGGTACACTAAGCCATGGTTTTATTGACAGTCATTAACAAGACTTTGATAAGTGTCTGTAATCTTTCTTCTTTAGCAGCTTGGGAAATCTTTGCTGTAAACACTTCAAAGAAAGTCAGGCTATCTCATCTCATACTGATTCTCTGCATATGCATGTGAAAGAAAGGAAGACTAATTTAAAGGGGGAAAAAAAAAAACAAAACAAGGAGCGACAAAGCCACTGTTCTGTCTCTAAAGAATTGTACCTGTCAAGTGCTCAGTGAGGAAACTGAAGGTGGTAAGTTTATTCTTAGAGTAGGTCAGGGGATTGGCATTCATTGAGTGGTCATTTATATTTCATTAATTTAGTAAGTGTGATAAGTCAAGCACTGGCAAATTGAAATATCCCAGCTTAATATCAGAAAAAAGAAAGAAAAAACAAACTTCGTAATGCAATGGGATTCTAAACAAGGCTGAAGTTGCAAAAGTATGTTGTTTCAAGAAAGCACATTATGCTTAAACAAAATTTCACAGTCTGAACTTTCTGTGTGGGCCTCATGTGTTCCCAACACCTATATTTTTCTCAAATCGTTCCCTACAGCTGAATAAAATTTGCCTTCCCACGCACTTCTACATTTTTACTCTTCCAAGAACTATCCACTAGAGGACACAACTTCAATATTGTGTCCTCCAGTTACCTGTAGAGAGCTGTCCTTTGGCTGTGTGTGGACCACCACGCAAGAGTCCCACACAGCACTAGAAATGGGCTTACCTGCTTTAGCTGCACAGCCCCTCTAAGATGGATGTGACCTGTCAAGATGCCCATCAACCTGCTGACTACAAGACTCCACCTTCTTCCTACCTTAGGAAAGAATGTTCCATGAAAGGTCTTTGAAGTCCCCCATATAAGTAAAGCACACGTGCGGGCCATTTTGTCATATATCAGATGCCAGTAGTCATTTTACCATTTGTTGACAGTCAGAACCCTCTGGGGCCATCCTATCCCTGCTTTTTGAAACTATTTTCTGTGTTCTGTGGTTTTTTCACAGGCTCATTTCTTTTAGTCAGTCTTTAACTGGTCAGGGAATGTCGTCCTTACTGTCCATGCGGAACTTGGATGACAGTTACCTTCCTTTCTTCATGCAAGACAAAAGGAATCATGCCACCCTTCAAACGTCTAACTCACTGTATACCCCTTTTTCTTAGAGACAAAAAGTCAATAAAGTTTAAACAAATACCCTAATCCTGAAACTTATTTTAACACTTCTTTTTACATACACCTGATGTTCAAATACTCAGATGAGAGAATATTTAAAACACAAATTTTAAAAGAGTAGATGAGATCAACTCTATATAGTTATTTGCACAAGAATTGAAATTTGAATTCAGACCTGACTTCAAATGCTGTTCTTTTTAATTTGGTCATGCTTCTGGGGTCCACAGTCTAGAACTATGTGCAGTCAATTTCTATTTATAACTACAGAACATATCACAAAGCCCTCTCTGTGGCTGGTCCTAGTTGAAAGCAAAGTAAATGTTGAAACACATCATGGCTACAGGTAGCTATATGCAGTTGGTCTTATCTACTCTGTAGTCTTGCTACCTTTATCTCAATATTGAAGTTGACGTTCAATGTATAATATTAGCAATTCACTAGTTACTCTGTTATTTAAAGGAATAAAGCAATATACATTCATAAGACAAAATCCATATTTAAATATTTTAAGATATTTAATAATTCAGGTATTTTATTACTTCAACACAGCCAGTTCTTAAGACACAATTATTCCAAATTAGTGAAGTTGGCTTGAAAAGAATCTGCAAGCACTGAGTAAAGAGAGTCATTTATGAACAGCAGAAAGGCTCCCAAATCCCATCATTGCTAATGTGGGCCACAAAAAATGCCAGGCAGCTCTTATCTTAGTTCTCCCTTTAAATCATACATTGATTTGTAGGGACAGCAAAGACTCAAAAGAATGCATAGCTGACACAGAGAGGACACAGAAATCTTAAAATTCTATGATCTCTTTGCAGTGCTACAATTTACAAAGCCCTTTTGGGACTTGAGGGAGTCACTGATGATATTAAGCCCAGCAGGGGAGTAGAATCACAATGTCAGAAAATTAAAAACATCTCTAGGGGCCCAGATGAGGCTGTGACTGGTTTGACAGAACCAAGGCGGAGAATGGCAGCACTTACAGCCCTCTCAGAATCTCTGTAAACAAGAGTTTTCTGTAATCCAAAGGAAGACTGTTTCAGGTTTGCCACACACACTGACATATTTATCCCTCTGCACCATCACATACAAACCCGTGCCAACTTTTACTCCTTCCCTCGTTTTTTATCTCTCTTTCACTTCTTCTCTCTCAGGGTCTCCTGAAAGCCAAGTCAGATGGACAAGCAAGTTTGGATCATGCAGAATGCCTGCAAACAAATGAGGGTAATGTTATGAACACAAGCCTTAACTGATGTTCATTGAAAAATAAACTAAATCAAAGACTGTCTAAACTTAGTTTATCACCTAGGTGTTCAGGATTATTGAAGTAGAAAAAATATTGAAAAGTACAGAGTGCCGGGTCTGGCACAGACTAGAGTGCTCAATAATTGTTCAATACAGAAGCAAATGAATGATGGTATAGCATTGATGGGGTTGAAAATGGATCTTTTTGTCTTTGTTTTGTTTTGTTCCATGGGTATCATCCTCTTGATAACCTCCTCCCCTAGATACAGCATTTCAGTTGAAATTTTAAGAGCAGATATATTTTTAACAGTGATATTTGTTTGTTAATATTTCTTCTAAATGTGTCATTAGATTAGTACATTGAAATACATGTGTCATGAGCAAAAGTTATTTTTTTTCCAACTAAGCTACAAGGCAAAGCCAAAGCTATATTCAGATTTCTTAAACCTAAATTCCTATGATGGAGTTGTTGATTTAACAATAATAGCCTCCCATCTTCATTAATCTTAGGCAGATATTAGTTTCTATGCATGCCCCTTAGAGAGAAGCACCAGGAAGAAGTCACCTCTCCTCTGATGTAGCATAACATAGAATCTTCATGTGACAGGTTACCATGAATTGAAGTATACAGATATTACCCTGTACTTCACCAAGACCAGCCATGGGCAGTTGAATGTCTGATGTGGTTTGTAAAGGCCTCAGGGGCATGGTTATGGATCTTAAGTATGTCATCTGATGTGACTAACAAAGTTCCAATCATCTCACCTGTTCCCAGATACATATGGAATAAGAAAAATCAACAAATAATGCCAAATAAAGGAAGGGTTCTTTATTATACAAAGGGGAGAAACCACACAACACTTCTGTTTTAATTGTATTAATGAGAATTACTGAGGCTAACTGTAATCTTTGTCATGATTTGCAGATGGCCAGTGGAAAAAGGGCAATGTAAGGATTGAAGTAGTCAAGTAAATGTTAAAACAGGTCTAATTCAGTTAAAATGTATAGGTTGGTAAACAGGATTTAAAATTCAATATTAATTGGTAATTCATTTACCAAATCATTCTACAGCCAGAGAGGCATTTGACCAAGTTCTCAGTGACTTTCTATAGAAAGTCACATGCATTTAAGTCTCCAAGTGTCACAATTACTTTCCAAGGATACAACCACATCTTAGGGAAAATACATTGGAATGAACCTGTCTCACTTTGAAATATTCATAAAACCTTTATTATATTAAAGAAACCACTATGTGCTTAGAGCTTCTCCAAGGAATGGAAATGACTGTAAACCAGCACTTAGGGAGGCTGAGACAGGAGAATCACGAGTTCAAAGCCAGCCTTAGCAATGGTGAGGTGCTAAGCAACTCAGTGAGACCTTGTCTCTACATAAAACACAAAATAGGGCTGGGGATGTGGCTCAGTGGTAGAGTACCCCTGATTTGAATCCTGATACCAAAAAAAAAAAAAAAAAAGAAAAAAACAATAAACAAACTAGTACTCTAAACTGCAGACTCTGGACCTGTCTCTGCCTCTAACTTTCTCAATCCCCTGGGCAAGTTAGATAAGCACTTGGAGGTCTCTTTCCACATCTGTAAAATCAAGGGGTGAATTAGTTTCCTTAGGGCCTTTTCAGCTATTCGCTGGACACCTGGATTTGATTGTCACTTTCAATCAAGTTTAATTTTCTTCAAGAATCAATCTCTTCACCTTTAGAACTTTGTTTCATTTTATAGGTCTTAAATTTATATGTGTACCTCATGGTCTCAATATTTCCTACTCCTTATTTGAGTTTTATCCTTAAAGACAGCAAAGTTTCTATTTTTAGTCATTCCCCAAAGGAATTGGAAGAGAGACTCATCTCTGGCTCATTACCTCCGAGAGCCAGCTCACTAATGCCTGCTGTTTCCACATTCTGTGCCCAGCTCCTTCCTGTAATTGTTACCGAGGTCAACACAGGTTCATCACCTCTGTCAAATGTCAAAATCAAAATGTGCTTTCTCATGTTGAAAAAATGACTTGGGTCTGGTTCCCTGGGGCTTGAGGTTATTCAAGACTGACTAGATAAGGAATGCTACACTAATCAGCTACGAAAATCATACAAATGGGTTGATAGCTCCACCTTCACTTTTATGTCTTCTAAATTAAAATTTTTAGTCGAAGAAAGTCATGGCTGCCTACAGATTTAGGGATTCATAGTCCCCGTGCTCATCACATGAAATTGAGCAGATGCCCCTAGTTGTACATATTGACTGTTTTCTATTGCTGTGAATTCAAAGGCCTGGCCTTCCAATTGGAAGCTCAATTAGATGGCAAATAGAAATAAGAAAGGAGGGCTGGGGATATAGCTCAGTTGGTAGAGTGCTTGCCTTGCATGCAAAGTCCTAGGTTCAATCCCCAGCACCACAAAAAAAAAAAAAAAGAGGCAGATATTTGAGTAATGGATTTGCAGTTTCCTTTAACAAATTAAGATAAAACAAACTTTGCTTCTCATATAGTAGATGGTATACTAGAGCCCATAATAATGCCTGATACACTCTTGTCATGTACTACACTGGTGGGGCAATAGACATCTTACTAAGATCTTAGCAATCATGAGAATACCCGGTCTCTATCTACAGTCTCCCAACTCTGTGAGCCCCAAGTTTTTCCTGTTTTTAACTTCCAGATTTGAATTGAGGAATTCAGTATAAAATGAATTCTCTAGTACAATTAATCTTGATTTAATTTTTCTAAAAAAAAGAAAAAATTACTTTTCTCAAAAGATGGTGGATAGATTCCGGAGAAGTTCTTGAATGTGCTTAGCTATCTCAGTAATGAGCAGATGGACCTTATACTTTGTAATTTAACTCTTTTCAAATTGACTTTCTAGGTAGAAATGTAAATCCATGCAAAGTTTCTTTTGAGTAAAAATGTGTCCTTTCTAGTGAAAAGAAGAAAAAAACATTTATTTATATTACCTTATGTGATAAGGATCAAGTCAAATATATGATATTAATTCATTTAATCCACACATATAAGACATTGTGAACCATCTTTCCAGATGATGGAAATGAATGTTGGAAAATAATAAGTTGAAGGTTAGTTCACTCATACAGGGGTGTAACAATAATGCAATTCAGATGCATCTAAAACCTGGTAGCTCTCCATCTGCCTAACTATGGAATTTGAAAATTGCTCCATGTTATTGCCTGACACCAGTTAGATCCTCTTGTAATAACATGACTAGCCATCTGCCCCCGTGTTTACTCTTTGTGCCTGTCAACTATTAAAGGCAATTCCTTGGGTTCAGTTTTGCTTTTCCCCAACCTCAAAACTTTCAGGATCATCTATCTGATTCTGTCTGTGACCTTTGGGTCTTGAGTACATGGCTCTTCCTAAAGACTTCGGATCACTTTGAGTCACTGGTATTTTTTGCTGCATCTGAGAAGAACCTCTGCTAATTCAAAATCTTTCATGTCTAAAGCAAAACCTAGCTTTTATATTGGTAAGGTTTTTATTGATGCAAGGGTTTGGACAGCTGAAAAGTGGGACCATTTCTACATGCTCCATATATATTCCTTCCTAATTTATTAATATTTATCTTTTAAAAAATTATATCTGCTTATTTTAAGACTGTTAACTTTCTGATATTTTTTTCTCTTTTTTTTCCCCTCTCATTGATTTATTTTGTCACTGTCTTTGGAAAGCCAAGAATTTTGCAGACTCTGATATAGCTGAATATCATCAACCAGAAATATCATTTGGGGGAAGAGAATTTATACATTTCACTCCTTTTTTATCTGTGTTGAACTGCAAAGGGTGGAAAATTGAATCGTATGGTACTATCCGGTCAACAAATGTGCCCATGCTAGCAATGCTTTATGATGACTTTTCAGAGCTGTAGCAAGTCCAATCCATGATTAAATACAAATTTTAACCTTCTTGCTTCACACAGAAAATGAGATTTGTACCGTGGACTTTTTTCTGAAATGTTGAACCCAGCAGAAAGTCTCATCTTGCCATCCAGTTTTCCTTTCTACCATTTCTATTTGCATTGCATTAGCATAATGTTGAAAAGTGGAAGCAACCAAATATTTTTCTTCATAACTGAGCAGTGAGAGAAATGGAATATCAGGCACTCTTCTCAACTACCTATTACTCTGGGATAGGGGCAGTGCACTACATTAAATGATTACAAATTGATTTTCCTTCAGCTTATAGTTTTTCCATTTTCCCTATTTGTAACCATACATATTATATGAGGAACAAAGCATTATTAAATGTATGTTATCATTATGTGTAAGCCAATATGTCAATGAAAAGTGTATACATAGTGTCTAATAAGTATTTCTCTTTTCAAAGTCTGTTATTTAATGGGTCATAGCTAATCTTCTATGTGAACATATTTTCCTGCCACAATTTACATTGGGTAGACATTTAAACCCTATTTCATCTCTAGATCAAATTTCTTTATATTGTGAAAACATCCTGATATGAGAACATGCAGTTTCAAAAAATTATGCTTACTAGTCAATGTAATCCAAAACATACCCACCCTCTGAGGCGAAACAGTGCTGCTTTGATCTTAAAAATCTTTCAAAGGGATAGCTATAATTGTATGAGCCTAAAATATTCAGATAATCCAAATTGATATCTTCAGGAATTTGAAAAAGTGAGTCACTTTCCTTTGAGGGTTACAATAACTATATACTTAATGAGTTCCTGTGGATTGGAAGAGTGTGGTTGAATCCAAATTGTGTCATGTCAGTCTTGCCAGTGTATCTTTTTACTTCAAAATGCATATTCAAATTGAATGTATCAAAGATAGAGAGTATGTGCACTCACTGGCATGCTCATGGAGAGATGAGTTAATGTGTTCAATCTTCTTAAAATTAAAAGTAAAATACACAATGACCATATATTTACCATTGCCCTGAAATGACAACCTGTGTTCACTGCATCATTAGTTGCTTCAGTTGTGAATATGTTTGTTTACTGAACTATCCCTATGCTCTAAGGTTTTAATTTACAGTGGAATAGACTTGTCTTAGCCTATGAAGAGTGCAAAGCCACAGCATTTAGCAGAGTGCTAAATTTAGCAAAGCCATGTGTTTTGTTTTGTTTTGGGTCTTTGTTTTACATATGGGGATATATCAGACCAGAGAGAGATGCTGACTAGCTGCTTTTCTCCAGAGAACATGTACAAGAAAAAAGTTCTGGTAATACATCCTGTTGGCTGATAGTGTCTTCCTTGAATGGGATTCTGTCAGGCAGAGGTAGGTGGGATAGCCTTATGATAAAGGCTTGATACTTAGATCCAGACCTGGGCAGTGCATCTTACCTAAGCCTACCTGGATTGGAAAGGTTTGGAGGGAAGATAGTAACTGAAAGAAAGGCCTCTGTTCAGAAGATGAAACAAAGGAATTATAATCTAAAGGAAGGGCTTTTCCAAATAAAATGTGAAGTCTAGAAGTGGGAAGCAAAGACTGTATTAACATCAGTTGGAGCTGGTCCCTCATTTTTTGTTTTCCTAGAAATCACCCACTTTCTCCACATTACTCAGTCAGGTGTTTGAAAAATCATAGAATGGAAACAAAAGCAGCCTGACTTATCCAGAAAGGGGTTAGGCTGTTTTACATAAGACAATGTCTGAAGCATTTGTTTCCACCAATGCTTGAATTCTCTGCAGGACCCTAGGTGAACACTGATGTGCTCTTTTTCTATGACTTCCACTTGGCTAGTTTCCTGTGGTTAATGGAGTCTTTCTGAACAGAATCGATTGCTTTTCTGCTTTCCTACTTACAATCTCTTTCCAGTCCAGCATCATCTTCTAAGACACCAGATAATAGTCTTTGAAATTTAGTCACCTTTGCTTCCAATACTGTACTGCAATCATGCCTCCATGGTCAACTGCCTAACAAAAGCCTCACAAGAGACCAAGACTGAACATTTCCATTTGTCTTAAGTTGGGCTTTATAAGAAGCAAAGCCTAGACAAAGGATCCAGGTACAATTGAGATGTGTTAAGGAGACGCTCTCAGAAAGAACTAGTAAGGGGGTAAAGAGGGCTGGACCAGGGAGGGGAGAAGTAAAACAGAGGTATGATTTCAGCAAAATCAAAGACACAATATAATCCCCACAAAATTTTGATAAAAAAAATTTGCACCCAAGTATGTCCCATTTCAAGGCAAAGTTGGAGAGCTTTCATACTCCCTCACCAGTTACCGGGTGTGGGCTGCCCAGGAGGCTGGACAAGGGGGAGGTCAATGCTTAGGTCAGATTCTTCCAGATCTCTCCATGGGTATGGAAACTCCAGTTCCCAAAGAGCCAGCCTCGGAAATTTGCAAGTTCAAGCAGTTAATGATAAAGCACACACACAGAAGGTGAGTGATGGGTTCAAAGAGGTGTGAAAATGGCTTCCCTAGGATCTGAGGAGGGAACCAAGTTCTACCATTATTTGTATTAAATTTTAGGAAAAAAAAACCAAAACAATATTTTGAGAAGCCTGAGAGATATAGGCATTACTATCCTATAAGCTTTGATACAGTTATTATACTGGAACTAAAATTTTGTGCTTTTTAATTTTTACATGTCATTTTTATTATTCATAATCAATGGATATGTCCAGGCATAGCCTAGCCTATTACTCAGCAAGGAAAGGAACAGTATTTGCCTTTATTTAACATATACTGACCATCCATGGTGTGCAGAGGGTTTTTTGTGCATTGCTACTTTTAGGTCTAGCTTCACATTTATAGTCATTTATAACATCATTTCCAACACAAAGAACAGTAACCTGTATATGTCAGCATCTGCGAATGTGATTTTTGTAATATCAATAATTTGAAAATGATCCACAAGGTTCATGACAGATAGTAATCTCTAATTTTTCTAATAAGTGTATTTTTTCTTGCCACATTTTCACTGGTGTGTTATAGATGTATATAATGGTGGGATTTATTGTTATATATTCATACATTTCACAGTGTAACAGTATAATTTGACCAATATCATTCCCTAGTATTTCCTCTTTCCCTCCCTTCCTCCTGTGATCAAGTAGATCAGATTCTACCTATCTTCCTTTGATTTTCACGAGATCCTTTCACTTTATTTTTTCCTCTCCAGTTTCCACATATAAAAGAAAGCATATGACCCTTGATGTTCTGAGTTTGGCTTATTTACATTGCCATACAGAGCACCTCACATGTTATCATTAGTATTTGTTCCTCTCTCTCAACTTGGATGCTCTTGTTTCACTTCTTTCCTTAGAATCTTCCCGGAAGGAACAAAGTATTCCCCTGACAAGCTTACATTAAAAAACTTCCAGTTCAGGAACTGCAGTGGAAAGTTCAGTTCTCCTGATGTCTAGAGAGAAGTTTTTGAGGGATAATCCAATTGGAATGCCTTGTACACATTAGCTTCAAGGGTTATCCCAGATCAAGGATCTATATCTAATTTTAAAAGAAGTGGGAAAAAAGACTGCCTCCAAAAATCACCAGAGGTGAGAGAGAAGAAGAGATTCATCTTAGCAAAGGATAAAGGTAAAGTAGTTCACCATAGAGCTCTTGTGGTTGGCCTGACCTGTGTGTTGAAGTAGTATGTAAAGAAAAAAGAACCTATCATTGCCCTATTCACTAAATATTTATTACCTTGTATTTAATCTGTAAAATCCCTCTGGATGGAAATTTGAATAGATCCATTTTCAAAAGGACTACCACTGGAAATAATATATCTAAATATAAAGATGTCCTGATTCCAATAAAAGCTTTTCCAAGCTAAAATTCTTATGGATGTGTGTGTAATGGGTGTGAGTGCATGCACACTCAAAAACACACAAACACAAACATACCAATAAATAGTGAATTTCTGCACCTATCTATAGATTTATATACTTTACATGAGAAAATATCTACTCATGAGGTACATTGTTTACCTTCATAAACATGTGCTATGTCTAGGCCAATTTGCAGGATTCCTCTCTGGGCCTACTATTCTCTTCGACAGGGTTTCTTATTACAAAAGTCAATATTAGGGTTTTCAAAGATGTTGGCATCTCATCTATTTGTCTCTCTTATGGTAGAAATTTTTACTTAGACTTTGAAAATATCAGTGAATGCTGCCCAAGCAGATACAGTCAATGATTTTCCAGCAAGATACTTTCAGCTATCAGGTAGCACTGCCAGCTTAGAGGAAGGTGAGCAAGAGGAGAGCCCCCTCTGCTCTGATGGTTAAAGTGGAGCCTATTTCAACTTCACGTCTGACTCATTCCTTGAGAAGTCACTTTAACCCTCACTAAGTACAGCTTTTCCATCACTGAAACAAGGATTATAGAACCTAATGGAGTTGTCACCAACAATGTACAGTAGCAATAAAAGAGTGAAAAGTTCTGTTATTGATGTG
>PVHX01015831.1:0-45269 GCA_004024805.1 Geosciurus inauris
GCCGGCGGGCTCCTGCCCATGTTGGGTGCCAGCCCCATCCCGGGTGGTGGGAGTCAGAATCCCCTCCTTGGAGCGGCAGCAGGACTGGCTGGGGAAGACCACCCAGGGCTGAGGCAGCATGGGTTGTGGGGCTTCCTCCTGCAGGACGGCCTGGCACAGGCTGGGGTTCACATTCAGGTTGTGGGGGAAGGGGTAGGGGACCATGCTGTGATGCACCAGGTGGGACTGTCCCATTGGCCCAGCCAGCAGCAGTCTGAAATCCTGGGCCTGTTGTGAGGGTGGGTGCTGCATGGAATAGGAGTTCTGGAAGAGCTGCATCTGTGGCTGGGCAGCCTGCTGCATCTGTGGTGGGGTGGCAACGCTCTGTTTGGGAGTTGGCATGACCTGCTGGAAGTATTGCCTGTTCACTGGGTGTCCAAATGCCACCTGGAAGTGTGGCAGAGGCATCCTGTGGTTTGAGACTTTCTTGGTGTGGACTGAGTTCAGGGGTGCTTCAGACCTGCCCCCTTCCAGCTGCACCCTGTGGGGCACCATGGGGCACACTGCATTTCCACAGCTGTCCACTTGCCGGCCACCTGCTTTCCACTTCATTGGCTCGGGGCGTTCACAGTAGGTAGAAATCACCATGCTGGCGTGAGGTCCCCCTTTTTGTCCACTGAAGGTGGACAGTCGTTTCCACATGGAGTGTTGTGGCGGCTGGCCTGGCTGCTGCTGCCTGCCACTGTCACTGTTACCCCACCCCCCTGCATGGGCTGGGTCATACTCTGGGGACGTCACAGAGTTGGGCCACTTTACTGAGCCCCCTTGCTGGGACAGCATGGCTGCTGTGTTCCAGTCAGGCCCCAATACCACCAAGTTCAGTAAGGCCAGGCTGGTAGAAGTGGGCAGGTCCACCGCCTGAGGGGTGCAGGCAGCCCCTGCTGGGCTCTCTTGCTCACTGTGCTGCTCCTCTTTCCCTCTGATCCACTGCTGTGCGTCACCCTGCAGGGGTGGTGGCTGCTCCTTGGCAGCTGCCTCCTGGTTCCCAGCGAGGAAACACTTCTGCTTGTTCTGAACCTGGATGTTCACAGGTGGCCAATGGAGCCCAGCACTGAGACCTACGTCACCAGTTGCCCATTTCCTGGGGAAAGGTCCTGCTAGAAGTCGGGCCCTAGTCCAGAAGCCAGTGAGGGCATAAGAGGGGCTGATGATACTGGGTGATGTGATCCGGCACGGAGGAGAAACCGGCTGGCGGCTCCTCTCTCTTCCAGAACGTCTCTTGGGCTCATCTTCTCTTCCCAGATCATAATGCCCCACAGGGTCCTGGAGCCTGCAGAAAGAAGAGTGACGATGTCAGCCACAGGACCCCTGCACACCAGCACAAGTGTGAGAAAGCAGCCCCCAAGGCCTTCCAGTCTCTGTGTCACAAGTACTGGCAAGGCAGCAGGACCAGCAGACTCTCCTGAGGTCGTCTGGTCCTATCACATCCTGGTGAAGCTCCAGGGCTGCTGCATTTGATTGTATGAGGTGTGAACTGCACAAAGGCACATGTTGAGGGACAGGATGGGGTGATGTCCAGCCAATATCCCTCAGGCAACCTGGGGAAAAGGACGACCAGGGCTCTTTTGCCCTTGTAACGCAGGCCTCAGCACACTGGGCAGAAGCAGCCAGGCCTGGCCCTCCTTGCACATCTATCTACACAACAGCCTCCTTACAGGAGGCATAAGAGGTCCAAGATTTTTATCCAGCCAGCACCTCCTCCAACACTCCAAGCACATCCCAGACAGAGGAAGCACGTGTGTGAGGGTCATTTCCAGCACACCTCCTGTGCAGCACCCCCATGCCTTTGGAGTCCAGCACCCAGGCCAGCCTCACAGTCCTCAAAGTAAGAGTCATGTAAGTGAGGCCCCACCCCTGGGGAGAGTTGCTGGGTGGGACTCTGTCTTCAGGAGTCTGTCTTAACTATTAACTAGTCTGTCAAAACTAGTCTTAACTAGTCTGTCAAAACCTATTCTGCAGCCCTGGCTGGCTGGACGCCCGATCCAGTCCAGAAGCCGTTCAACATGGTTGGCTGCTCCCCACCCTACCACTCTACTGCCAAAGAATCCCTGGCACTCTGAGCAAAGAACAGTCTCATATGCAAGAGGTTTAGATTGCTAGAACTTAGATGCATAAGGTTTCTCCATGATGTCACAACTCAGGTGGTGTGAGTTTTTCTCTTTTTGTTTGCTAACATTCTTCTTTTCTTTTTCTTTTTCTTTTTTGATGCTGAGGATCAAACCCAGTGCTCAATGCATGGGTTAAACATGCATGGGTGACATGCCTCAGCCCTCTCTAACTTGATTTTTAAGAGGGTTGCCCTATTAATCCTGGTGCTACAGAACAGAATCCAGACCTGTATTTTACAATTTACATAACTGCTTGTATGTATTTTTAAAAACTCTCTCATATTTTTTTTTCCTCTCTGGGGAACTTGGTGAAGGTAGAAGCTGCATGTTCACCTCTTCCTCAAGGATGATTATTATCCTGGGTCACTCAGCCTGGGAGGGGAGAGGAGGAGCAGAAACCTTAGGTGGCTCTGGAGAATAAATCTGCAAGTCCAGGTGACCTCAGCCCCTGCATGCTCCAGGTCATCAGCAGCAGCCCAGGGAACTCCCAGGAAACCAGCAGAGGCAGGGGCTGGGCGGTTCAAAGCTCTGCCTACACCCAGTGCTGCCCCTCCCTGAGGCAGGTCCCGGTGCTATGGCTCTGTGCATTTCCTCAGGTCAGGCCCTGGCTCCTGCAGCCTGCCTGCCTGCCTGCCTGAGGTTTCTCACTGGGAGACCCCTCCCTGTCTTTCACTTTTACCCAGCATCCAGATGGGGAATAATCTCCCTCTCAATTTCCGTCATTGTCTCCTGAGCCCTGAAGGCAGTAAGAGAGACCCTCAGAGTGCATGGCCTTTGTCTTCCCCTAGGGAAATTGCAGGGAGGAATAAGACGGGGACTGGGGGCATCCAAGTTCCCCCAACCTCCAGCCGGCGGCTGAGAATTTGGATAAGAAGGGAACGCTTTTAAACAAACTCTTTTCTTGCTTTTAAATCCTCTTTCCCTGACATCTTACCCAATTCAGAGCAGAGATCCAAAAGCCATCCCCAAGGCTGAAAGTCATCCTGGCGCCCTTGTGAAGCTATGAGGAGGTGGCAGGGGCATGGGGCCCTGACTTTCCCTGGGAGCCTCAGGCCCCGTGAACTAGAAGTGCATGTGTGCAGCCAAGAAATGGCCAGTCTTTTCTGCGTTTGTATTGAGCAATACACAAAACTGTTCTGGGAGAGATTACTACCAAATTGTGGGGTGAGCAACACTGATGTTAAAATAGTTAGGCTTCTCTCCTAAAAGTTGGCTGATGGGGAGCAGCTCTGCCAGATACACCAGGGGTCCGGATTTGGCATCTTTGTGACTATAGCTCTGCCTTCTCTCCCTCAGCACCAGCCAGGCAGAGTCCCCTGCCTACAGGAGCCCCAGGCATCAGGAGCCCCAGGCGTCAGGAGTCCCAGCCCTCAGGAACCCCAGGCCTCAGGAGCCCCATGGCTGCAGGAGTCCCAGGCCTCAGGAGCCCCAGGCATCAGGAGCCCCATGGCTGCAGGAGACCCAGGCCTCAGGAGCCCCATGGCTGCAGGAGTCCCAGGCCTCAGGAGCCCCATGGCTGCAGGAGCCCCAGGCCTCAGGAACCCCAGGCCTCAGGAGCCCCAGGCCTCAGGAGTCCCAGGCCCAAGGGCACCCAGCAGGCCCAGGGGCACCCAGTAGCCACGGGCACCCAACAGGCCAAGGGGCACCCAGCAGCCCAGGGGCACCCAGTAGGAGAAGGGGGTATTCACATACACTCATGCCTCCCCCCACCACAGCCCTGTCACCTAGCGAGCCACAGCCCAGGCTTGGGTGTGTGAGCTGGAGCAAGGAAAGGTCCATGTGGCAGGCAGGCCTGGGTGCACGTGGCAGTGTGTGCCCAACAGCAGTGCCCAGGCAGGGGCTGCCCAGGTAAGGGAGCAGGCTGGGGCTGTGTAGGGAGCTCCAGAACTCAGCTGGGAGGCACTGTGCTCAGCTGCAAGGCCTCTGCCCACTAACTCTGCACGTCAAGTGGGCCACTCCTGAGGACACTGCGGCAGGTTTCCAAGGCTGAGACGGATGCTTGGGCCAGAACAAATCAAGGAGCCTCGTTTGGGGGAAGCTGAATCACCCCTGAAAGCTTCTGATGCACCAGCCTCCCTGTCACTGAAGAGCAGAATGCTAGGGGCACAGACACAGGTATCCGGGTCCCCCCAAGAAGAAAGGGCAGCCTCTGAGGGGATGGGGAGAAAAGTAAGAAATGCCTGGGAACCTGGAAGGCACAGGGGAGGGTACCAACCAGGAGGCAGAGCAGCAAGCACCAGTAGCAAGAACAACGGACAACGCTGGGCTTGTTCCACTAGGATCCTAAGTACTTTGTATTCTTTAAATTACTGCCTATAATGCTAGTGTTGCTATTGTAACTTCCATTTTGCAGGTGAGGGAGATGAGGTTCAGAGAGGCTAAGTGACTTGCCTGTGTTCACACATAATTATGTCTCAGAAACAGGACTTAAAGCCAGACCTGCCAGACTCCAAGATCAAGCCCCCTTCAGAGTGAGATCTGCTAACACAGATCACTCCTCTTTGGCACTGGAAAGTCCCCGACTCTTTCCTAACCCCTTGGCAGGTAACCATCTCCCCTACTCTCCAAGGACAGCTGAGACCCTCAATCATGCACAATGCAAGGAGGGAGCCTCGCCCCCAAGAGGCCCGCAGGCACGTGTGGTCAGGATGCAGGCAGGCCTGACACGGGTGCTTCCTCCCATGCTGACCTGGCTGGGCTCTCTAGCACCTGCGACCTCCCTGCTGCCTCAGTTCTGGCTGCTGCTGGGGTGGTTGCTGGCTCTCAGATCACTAGCACTTCCCAGCCTCCTTGGGACAGGGCTGAGCCACCTCTGCCCATTTCTTCTGCCCCTTCCTATTCCTCGGCCCCTCAGGTGGCAGTCAGCCTGGCCTTCCTGGCAGAAGAAGAAGAAGGAAGACATCCTCGGCAAAAGCTGCTGACCTATGAGCCAAGTCCCAGAAGTTCAGGGAAGAGGCTATGGTAAGCAACTCCAGTAGGCAGCTCATGCCTGGGGCCAGCTGCAGGGCCTCTGACCACAGAGGTGGGGACACTGTGAAAGGAAACCCAGGGCCACCATGGCCCCGACTCTGCAGCCCACCTCTCCACCTGTCAGCCTGCCGGGCTCTCCTCACTCCCTCCAGGTTCCTCGCTGCTGTGACCAGTCCTGGACCAGACCCTGGGCTAAAGACTAGGCAAGGGCCAACACCAGCCACCTGGAAGCCACGAGGCTTTCAGGAAGATACACTGGGAGAAGCACCTCCTCTACAGAAGCAAGCAGGCTGTGCCGTGGAAAGAGAGCAGCCCCGAACTCACTGTGGGTTCTGCAGACACCTGAGCGGAAGGTGCTGAAAGGGCCTGTGGGCGTTCTACGCTGCTGGTCAGCGTGCTCTGCAGGGACGGCAGCTCAAACACCAAGGATTTTCAGGTGCCATCAGCAGGCCAGTCCGTGTCCAGCATGGGATGGCCCACCCAGGAGAGTCTGGGGAGCCCTCACCACAGCATAGAGCCCAGTCCATAGCCACTGGGGGGACCTGGCCACTCACCAGCCACCTGGAGCAATCAGCACTTCAGCTCAGAAGTAGGACTGTTATGAGTCAAGGAAACACAGGCAGAGAGGTGGTGCCCAGTGGCCACAGGGGCTAGCTCTGACCTGGGCCAGAACCAAATGGCTAATCCCCCAGGACCTTGGAAGCTAATGCTCCAAGATCCTGCTCTTAAATCTGGGCCACACTCAGCCCTGCAAGTTCAGCACCAGGAAGCAAGGGGGTGAAGGCTCATGCAGCTCCCACCTAGAGAAAGCGAGACCCCAACAAAGCATCCAGGTGAGTCACTTCCCTGAGTATCCAGGAGTGTCTGGGGACAAAGGCTAAACTCCCTACCCTGCCCACAAGTCCCCACAGACTTTGGCTCATGCCACCTCTCCATACACGTCACAGTTGAGTCACACAGTCAGGGCCTCCCCCATGCTACTCCCTCTTTGATCCCAGGCCTCTGGCCAGGCTGAACCTCGGCTTACAGACCTCCCCACCCTCCTCCCCTAGCCAAACCCTACTCACCCTTCAGGGCTCAGACACTGCTTGCTCTGAGCAGCTTTTTTGACCCCAAGTCTGAGATGGGCACTGCTATGTGAGCTCATCACACCACCTCACCCCACCTCCATGTGCTCAGCACACTAGACACTAGGTTCTTGTTTCCTCGTCCCCAGCAGACAGTGGACTCCGTGGCAGCATGCAGACCCCTGTGCCTTGACACTGTGTCTAACTGCCTCGTGGGATGCTCATTCAAGACTGCACCCAAGTGAGTCAGAGCTTGCCTGGCCAGGGGCACCACGCACAGCCAGGTGTCTTCATGCATCCCTGCCTGCTCAAAGGACGGTCTTGCTCTGTGCTGATGCATCCCCCAGGAGGCTGAATGATGTGAAAAGGTCACCTCCAGACCCTGTGCCATCTCACAGCCCAGGCCCTCCCCAGCAAAGTGAACACAAATCATTTCCAATGTCTGGCCCAGGAGCTACATGCTCCTCGACTGTCACTTTCTGTCCCACACTACTAACAGGACACTTGGGAAAAGGCCACAAATCTTCCCACCCCTGCCTAAACCATGGCCAGAAATAGGCGTCTGTGGGTCAGTTTACCTGGTTCCCTGACATGACTGGCCTGGGCCTCAGAACACCAAGGTCCAGCGAGCACAACATGGGGAGGTCATGACAAGGGGCCCAGGATGGCCCAGCTGGCCCCCTAGCCCCGACTCATGTTCTAAAAGGCTCTCTCCCAGGTATCTGGGGTCCATGGCTACAGCCAGACTGGGCAAGGGGTCTTGGGCCACCAAGAGTTGCCCAGGTCCTAAACGTTCCCTCTAGACACCAAGTAGCTGCCCGAGGGCCATTTGCCCTCTGCCCCAAACCAACTGGGGATTCACACAGTCCAGAAGGTCCCATTTCTCCAAGGGCTAGGCATAAAAGCCCTGTTCTCAATGGGCCTGCAAACCAGCAAGGGGAAAGGCTCAGAGCTAAGGGTGTGGGCCTGCCTCCCGAAGTGTCACTGCCCGAGGAGCAGGAGAGGACACCAGGAGCCTGAGCCTGCCTGTGGCCATCCACACAGTCCCAGGATCACCCACCCCTGCACTGAACTCGGGCTCACAGATGCAGGGCGCAGGCCAACAGGGAAGCTGGACTCCTGAGAGCCTCAGTCGTCAAGCTGGTCAGGCCCAGAAGTTTGGCCAGGTTCAAACTGGCTGTAGCTTGAGCTCTGACAGTAAAATGCCAACCCCGAGATGCCTTTAAAGGGATATGTGGGGTGGGGGGATATTTGCCTCATGAGACACTTGGGGCTGCATCCAGCCATCCACCTTTGCTATCTCCATCTTCCACTGCCCCACAGGCACCTGCAGGACGTTCCGAGGGGACAGGATAACTAGGTACTGTGACAAGGGGAAGCTCAAGCAGTAAGAATGCAGTCATGGGCAAAGCTGGCCGAAGATCAAGCCTCCAGATTCAGCTTTACCTATGCCGGAGGGACCAACTGGCTACCCTCCTCCTAGGCAAGGGCCACCAAGGATCAAGGCAGCCTGGGAAACCTCTCCCAGCTCTACTCAAGGCTTAGCAGAAACAAGTGGGAGGTGGCTGGTGTAGGCGCTCTCGACAAGGGGTTCAGCGAGTATTCGTGCTGTGGTGTTCCTGCACGACCAAGCCTCTGCTGGGGGCTTCCTGGGCACTGCTGGGGCCCCTGGTCTGTGCCCACACCCTCTTTTTTCTATGGGGTTTAGGCCAACAGAGGCTGCTCCAGTTCCCTCTTCCCATTCTGGAAAAGCCTGGCTTCCTTTCAGGTCCAAAGTGGGGCTCTCTGAGTCCATGCCTGAGTGCCCCAATGCCACCCTCAGCCCTGGGCCAGGAGGAGGCCAGGCCTCCCCACCACACTCCCTGCCCTGCTGAAGCCCCTTTGTTCATTCAATAAGCATTTGAGGGTGTGGCTGCAGGGCAGGTGCTAGGGAGACACAGGAGAAAGGGCAGAGTTTCTGCCATGCTAAGCTTACAGTGCAGTGGGCAAAGAGACACACAGACATGCAGTAGCTCTAATGCAAGGTGTCATTCAGGGGATCAGAGGTCAGTACAAGGAATGGTGGCACCCCCAGACTGTGAGCCCCTGAAGAGCTGTTCTCTCTGCCTGGAAACCCCAAATCTATTCAACAGCCAGCCTTCTTCCGAGGCCTGCCTCCTCCAAGCAGCCCTGCAGCACATGATGCCATCACTCTCCATCTCCTGCCATCCCACCACCACCCCATGACACTGCTTCAATCCCCTTCTGTTTCTGCCTCAACGCTGGAAGGAGCAGGGCTTGGAGGCAGAATGGCCCAAAAGAGAGGGCAGTGGACGGCTTGTTAGAGGACGAGGTGTCTGGTCCAGGAGGAATGGGAGAGCCAGGAATGGGGTAGGGGAGATGCAGGACCAGTATAGCTCTGTAACACGGAACTGCCAGAGGAAACAGCAGCCATCAGCTCTACCCACATGCCCAGGGTGTTGAGTATCGCTTCCTTGTATAACCATGCACTCCAACTGGGCCACGAGGAAAGGCTGGCTCTGAGAAGGAACTCATCCCAGGTCACAGCTCACAAGGAGGAGGCAGGATTCAAATCCAAACCCGCTGACTCCAGATCAGGTCTCTCTGGCACACTCAGCTGCCCATCCATATCTGTGTTGAGTAGTGGTTCTCAAACGTCAGTGTAGGCAGGAAGACCCACCTTGAGGGGGTGATGAGGAGCAGGAGGGGAAATCTGCACTGCTTCATAAGCAGCTCAGGTGGGGCCCAGGCACTGAACATCCCACAGAATACCCACAAACACAGGCTAAGGGATCGAGGGCCAAGAGCTAGTGTGGTGAAGTCTCCTAGGACCCACCACTCACCAATCCCCAAAAGGAACTACTGCCAGAATGCTGTGGCCTGCTCAGATATGAGGGGTCCCATGGAGCCCTGAGTGGACTCTGCGAGCGAGTCCTAGGGATGACTGGGTTCTTATAGCATTTGGGGCCCAGCCAAGTGCCTGTGGTTACTGAACACTTACTAAGTGCACTGTGCTAAGGACATTGCGTGACAATTTAAACATTGCCTGCAAGACTCTCCTGTCTTCTTTTAGAGCCTAGAATGGTATATTCGAGATATCTACTTAACACAAAAGAAGACAGTATTGGGCAGCAGTTGATAAAAAGAGGTAAGATATGGAAATCAAGTAGCAAAATGGCAGACCATTTTCCGACTTTGTCAATAGCTACTTTAAATATAAATGTATTAAACACTCCAATTAAAGGCAGTGGTTGGCTCAATCTTTAAAAAGATGATCCAATCACATATGGTTTCCAAGAGACATCCTTGGTAACCAGGATAAAGGTAAAAACAGGTTGAAAGTAAAGGACAGAAAAAAATCGATACCATACAAACAGTAACCATATCAGATATACCAAAATCAGACAAAAAGTGTTACTGGAGACAAAGAAGAAATTCTGTTATGATAAAATGTATCTACCCATGAAGCAGCAATCACAGTTATACACACATATACACCTAACAAATGGAGCTCTAGAACCGCAGGGAGAAACAGAAAATTCAGTAATGATCACTGCAGACTTCAATACTCCTCTTTCAATCATTGATGGTACAACTAGGCAAAAGATCAACAAGGGAAAAGAATACTTTAATATTTATAAACAAATTAGATTCAAAAGACACTATAGAACATTTCACCCAACAGAAGGTACTCTTAAGAGGACATGGAACACAAAATTTCAAACCAGTCCATAAAACATGTTTTAATAAAGTTTAAAAGACTGAAGTTATACAATGTATGTTCTTTGATTCAAATGGGCTGAAATAGGAACTCCAGTAACAAATTTGGGAAACTTACAGAAAACAAAGTTTAGAAATAACTGTCCAAGTTTTCCAAGATCAAAAAGGCCACTCTAGCCAGCTGGGCAAGAGTGGTGCATGCCTGTAATCTCAGCAATTTGGGAGGCTGAGGCCGGGGAATTCAGAGTTCAAGCCCAGCCTCAGCAACTCAGTGAGACCTCATCTCTAATAAAATATTAAAAAAGGGTTGGTAGTTAAGCACCCCTGAGTTAAATCCCTGGGACCAAAAAAAAGGAAAGGCCAGTCTTTCCTCAGCCCATGCTCAACACACCGTTTTCACAAGAGATCTCAGATATTCGCAAATGTGGGGTAGCCCCTTGCCCAAACCTCATGCCAGACACACTGATCCTGACCCCAACATTGGACTCAGAATCAAAACAGCTGTGCAATGCTGAGGCCTTTGGGGTTGCAGATTTTCATGCAGCTCTGCATGTGCTTGGGAAAACGGCCTCAGGCATACATATGTGGGCAGTCTACATAATATAGAAAAGGCAGCTTCCTCCAAAAAGAAAGCAGCAAACGTTCGCAGAGCACTTCCCTGCTGGGCATCTTACACATCCTAATGTATAAACCCTACAAACCTCCCATAGAGGGGCATATTGTCCCCTTCTACAGACAGAAACAGAGGTGCTGCTGTGAGAAGGCAGAAGCAAGATCCTCCAAAGTCCCCACTCTCCCCAGCATCCTATACGTGGGCCCAGGAGGACGGCTATACGTGGAACCCAGCGAGCCAGCAGAGACTCTGCCCTTTTGTTCCCTCCCAGGGTGGCTGCTTTTCCTGGCCCATAGTATACAATGTTCTTCTCAAGGGATCATCTCAGTACCTTCCAGATTAGGGGTACTGGGCAAAGTCCTTGCATGCTGGAAGAGGGCAGAGGTGGGGAAGGAGGGCTGCAGAGATGGGTTGGAAGCTGAGGGTCAACGGAATCTCACTCTGGAATAAAGGCCTCCTTCCACATGGAGAAGGTGGCTTGGGCCTCTTTCCCAAGCCAGCTGGCAAAGCAAGGTCTAGCTGAAAGGCTGAACAGACACCAAATGTAAAGGGACGCTGCAGGTAAGCCAGTCCAGCTCCTCATTCCACTCAGAGTCCACAGAAGGAAATGAGCTTTGCTTTAGAGACACCCAGCCAGAAGAACAGCAGGTCCTCAGAACCAAAGACTCCGATATAATGTGTCATGCCTCCATTCAGGCAGGCCCTGCCTCTTGGCAAGGCGGTGTGCAAAGCTACTCCTAACACCACATGAACAATCCTTCACCAATACTGCTTAGTGGCTCTCGAGGGTGCTGCTGTGCACGGGCAGGGTGCTGCTGTGCACGGGCAGGGTGCTAGCACTACACACAGGGTAAACACAGTGCTCTCCCCCTTTCTCCACAGGGAACCTGAAACCCCAGGGGTCACCTCATACTTGCCCCGGGTCACAGCGGTACCGAAGCAAGGCCAGAAGTGGAGCCAGGCCTGCTCGTCCCCAGAGCTCTTTCTGCAGATTCCCTCCTCAAGGGCGGGCTTGGCCTCCTGCCTGGATGCACCAGGCCATCTGGGACAGCAGAAGCCTCTGGCCTGCTCATGCCTTCCCCCTGAAGAGTGGCTTCAGCTGGCTGTAAATGACCGTGATGTCCTGTAAGTGTAGCTGGTCAGCAGAGGTGGCTGTGAGAGCCCAGCTACAGGTGATTCCCACGCCTGGATCAACCTGTGGAAGACCGACCTCTTCTTCCCCAGGAGGAACACACCCCTCCACACCTCCAACCCTGTACGCTCAGTTGGCCGACAGCTCTTTAAACATAAAGCCTTGCCTCTCGCTGTTTCCCGTGGGCCTGGCTCCTGTCCTTGCCTGGCCCCCTGAAGTCTGGATCCACTCAATCCCATGCTCGTGCCCTGTCTCCAGCACACTGTCAGCTCCAGCCACATCCACCCACACCTCTGCATGGGCCTCTCGGGGAGCTCTGACTCCAGAGAGCCTAAATTCCCAAATAGAAGCTGCTCGTGGCATATCCTGAGGAGGGGACACGACCAGTGCCCATGCAGGACTACTGGGTAGAGCTGAGGTCAGGGCTCCCAGGTGGATGTCCTCACGCTTGGCACCCCAGACCTGGCACTGCCAGGGCCTCTACGTTTGGTTGGCATATCTCTTCCGCAGCAGGGAGGTGGTCTGGTGTCTGGGTTCAGGCTGACGAGCCTGCATCAGTCAGGCTTCCTGCAGCCCAGCTCTAGCACAGGCCCACCCAGTAGCGGGACTGGGGCGGGACAGGGTTGGGTCGGTTGGTTTGGGGTTGGTGAAGAATGGAGCTGCCACTCCTCATCCCAGGGAGCACGAGTACTGCTCCAGCAGCACGGCGTCCCCAGGCCCTATGCCAAGCTGCATCTTCCTCGCATTTCTCCAGTCTGAGCAGCTGCTGCAGGGCCTGTTCTCCCGTGTGGATTTACTCTCCATCGTTCCTGAGATACACCCAGGGGCCTTTGGCCAGCGTACCAGGCACCAGCAGAGCACTCAGCCTAAGCACCACACACCAACCAACCAGCCTCTCTGGGGCCTGGGCCAAGTCAGCAGGAATGGCAGGCCTGGGGACAAACTCGGCAGCCAGAAAAGGAGACCCCAGAGATGTTCTCAGGACTACAGAGGCGGGGGTGTGTTCAGGCAGGAGCAGCTACATGGAAGCCTAAACCAAGCCTTGCTCCTCCCACACAGGGATGACTGACCAAAATTCCTTCCATTAGCAATGCATTCCAAAGGTAAGGCACTGTTACCTGCACACATGAAAACAGGCAGGAGGAATGAGAAGCTGTGTGGCGAGAGGCTCAGACAGAATGTCTGCCAGCCTCTCTCATCACCAGCTCAGCAAGCCTCAGGTGCCTTGCTGAGCAAGCCCAGCAGCTTTGCCTTGTAAGTACTGCGGGATGAAATGGCAGTGCCTGGCACAGACCGAGCACTCAGTAAAGGTGATCACCTCCCCCCTTGGCTGACCAGGAGGAGCTCAGGCACGATTGTGAGTCTATAAATCCTTGGGGGAATAAATGGTCTGTTCCCTCCAGGGCTGTCCAGGCAGGTACAGGACAAGGAATCAAGGAGAACCAGCAACAGTGTTGTGCTCTGCAGGCATGCCGGGCATCTTGCCTCTGGACCCAGACGTCCAGAAAGCCCACAGCACAGGCCTCCTCTGGAGTCGGCTGTGCCAGGAGGGCCAGCAGGAACACAGAGGGTCAGAGTATTTCCCAATAATACCTGGTGGAGCTTCCAGGCCCACAAGGAGAAGCCACCACCCTCTCAGGCTCCCTGTATGAAAAGGGAAGGTGCCCTTGACTGAGGGAGGCTGAGGAAGGAGGCCACAGCAAGCAGGAGCAGGGACAGAAGATCACTAGGCCTGCAGAAGGCAAGCAAGCCTTCCAAAAGCCACCAGAGCAAGGGTTCCACACGTTGGAGTGTCTACCTGATTATTTCTGGCACCTCTTCTGTCCAAAGTGAGCAAGGAGAGGCAGCTGCCAGCAATGAGGACATGCTGTTTATGCTGAAGTATGCCTGTCTGCCACAGGGACAGAGTGAGCACGAGCAGCCACCACGCAGACACACCTCTGTCCCTTTTCTTCCTCTCCTGACTGTCCCTACAAGACCCAATCTCTGTGTGGCATTGCTGATACAGTGTGGGTACTTCCACTTTGACTTCTGCCTTCCAACCACAGAGCTCACACACGTGTGTGTGCACACACACACACAAACACACATGCACACAAAACACTCACATGTGCATGCACACACACACACGCACACACACACGAACACACATGCACACAAAACACTCGCATGTGCACACACACAAACACACACACAAACACACATGCACACAAACACACACGCACACACAAACACACATGCACAAAACACTCACATGTGCACACACACAAACACACGCACACACACAAAACACGTGTGCACACACACAAACACACGTGCACAAACACAAAACACATGTGCACACACACAAACACACACGCACACACTCACATGTGCACACACACACAAACACACACACAAACACACGCACACACGCGAACACACATGCACACAAAACACTCACATGTGCACACAAACACGCACACACACACAAACACGCATGCACACAAAACACATGTGCACACACACAAACACACACGCACACAAACACACACGCACACACACACAAATACCTAACTATGGAGCCAGCTGAGGGCTGGGCCACACCCAAGAGCCCAGACAGTACTCCTCTGGCTCCTCTGCACTGAAGCAACCCACTCAGCTTCCAAACTGGGAGGGACAGTGACCCTGGACAGGACACAAGCACAGACCCGCTTCCTGCTCCCTGGTGTGAGTGTGAAAGTGGAGTTTCTATGGCAAACTACAGCAAGTCACAGCCTCTCGGTGTCCTCATGACGGAGTGGGACTAGACGTCCCAGAGTGGTTTTCAGCTCTGCAGTGACTCCCAGGGGTGGGGCAGTTTTGAACTATGACCTATGGCCAGCTGGGCCCTCAGATGGAACAAGGTCAGGTGAGGAGCGAGGTGCTTGTCCCAGGAGCTGCCGACAGGCTGGGAGGAGGAGGTTGAAGGACCAACCCTCCTGCACTCTATTTGCCACTAAAGCCCCTTTCTGAACTCCAGCACCCTTCTATTCCAGAAAACTGGCAAATTCGGGCCACAGAGAGCTTGACTGGGGCCCTTGTCTGCCCAAACTAGTGGGCAAAGCTGGGGAGCAAAATCCCTCCACACATTCCTTCTCCTCAGGACCTCATTTCCCCAGCGAGGCTGCATGACCTGAGGGAAAGCCCCTTCTGCTGCATGGCCAGGGTGCTCCCCATTCTCCAGGCGTGGCTACCTCACCCTGGCTGCTGCCCTCCACCTCAAGACTCCTGCAGGAAGGAGTCTTCCAGTGCCTGGAAGACACTCTCACCCAGAGTGAGCTCCTTTTGGCTGAGGAGAAAGGCAGAGGGAACATGGAGCACCTCCTAGCTGGCCACAGCATGTGGCGGCACATCAGGAAGAGCAAAAGCACGGCTGCCAAGGAAGCCTCAGGCAGGGTGCAGTCCACTCCTCCCGACCAGACTACAGCAGCCAGTGCTTCCTGCAGGGAGACCCCAGCTCCACCCAGCCGAACCTCAGCTCTCCCCTGGCCATGGCATCATTCTTACATAATGCTTTTCTGTTGCCCTCACCTTGCTCTATTTCAGCTAGTGAAAGGGTCAAGGTGGTCCTTGAGGGAATGACTCCACACCTCCATCCTGGTCACGCTGGGAGACTCTGGTGAACCAAAGGCCAGGGGACCTTGTTTTTATAGTTGTAGGTGGACAGCATGCCTTTGTTTTATTTGTTCCACTTTATGTGGTGCTGAGGCTTGAACCCAACCTCACACATGCTAGGCAAGCACCCTGCCACTGAGCTACAGCCCCAGCCCAAGGGGACTTTTCCTTGGCTAAGAAAGCGGCTTTCCTCCTGCCTATGCCCATGTGAGCAGTTCAATCTGGGGTCTGGGTGAGCAGGTTCTCCAGAGCACAAACTGATCTCTGGGACGCTGAGCCCTCAACCCTTGTCTGCAAAGGCACCAGTGACCAGCCCCATCTATGGGTAGGGGATCACACAGTTGTGCCCAGAGCCTGGGAGTTAGAAAACAAGCTTCATTTGCATAAGTACAGGACACTGCTTTCCTACTACAAGCAGGACATCCTTCATTTCCTCTTCCCTGGTAGGAGCAAAATGCATGCAGCAGCTGGACCTAGAACGAGTGAAATGGTAGCTGCCATCTGCTGAGCACCTACTATATGCCAGTCACTGTGCATGTGTGACCTTGCTTAGTCTTCACAGTAACCCTGTGGAATACTATTTTCCTTTCCATTTTACAGGGAAGGAGACTGAGTCTCGGGAAGTCAGGCAGTGCCTGAAGGCACACTGAAAATGAAAAGCTGGAGTGAGAGCCTGAGCCTGACCAGACCTCATCCCCTCTCTCCACAAGGCTTCCTTCTGTGTCCCTGCCAGGGTGACTGGCTGGCCACACTCCAGGCAGGCATGGGGTCCTGAGTGTGGGGGTGGAAGTGGGAGTTGACAAGTTTGGCTTGTTGGCTCTAGAATATGAATAAATGCCCCCAATAACTGCTACTGGCCCCAACTGTGAGAGTAAGTGTGCGTGTGTTGGGGTGGAGGGAGGCTGAGCTGGATTCCAAAGAGAAGTTTCCAACACTAAATTTATGTTGTAATGCTTCTGATTAATAAAATGAGCCCATGGTCTCAGTGTCCTGAGTGTTGCTTTGAATGCAAATACAAATCCCTTAGTAAGAACTGGGGTTTCAGCATGCTCTACCTAGCACCAGCCCAGCAAGCAATTTCCTTCAACCCCACATATTCAGAGTCCTAATAGAAAAAGCATACCTCCAACCAAATGCAAATGCTGGCTGCCTTTCCTACAGGCTGCCGTGAACCAGGGAAAGGAGCTGTTACAGCCTTTCCTGAATCAGGGCACGTGCACACACACAGGAGGGTGCCCACGTGGCCTGGCAGAAGGAAATATCCAGGTTAGCAGATAACAGGTCAGGAGGCTCCAAAACTCTTTCACTCTTTCCTTTCAGTCAGGATGACCAAGAGCCTCTAGAAGGCCAGCTGCAGGGCATTACCAGGAAACTGGGTTCACCACAGTCACTCATAGTAGACTGAGCCTTTGGAAACTAGTGACACAATGTTGAGAATGCCCGAGCAGCAGGGACTCATTGTACCTCTCATTTGCCAAGTCCACATTTTTAATTAATTGGCTTGTTTGTTTGTTTTGCATTATTGGGGATTAAACCCCATTCAGGGCCTCATGCATGCTAGGCAAGCACTCTACCACTGAGCTACATCTCCAGCCCTTTTTATTTTATTTTGAGATACGATCTTGCTAAATTGCTGAGGCTTGTCTCAAACTTTCTATCCCCCTGCCTCAGCCTCTTGGGTGGCTGAGGTTACAGGTGTATGCCTCTGTTCACTCATTCAGCTAGCATGTACGGCACACTTACCGGATGCCAGGCGCTGAGGAACAACAAGAAACTGACACTGGAACACACCACATTTACCAAATGATAAGAGCCCTCACAGCAACTCTGCAAAGGAGAAACAAAAACGAGCCCGAGTCTATGTTTTCAACTGCCACACTGCAGTATGTGCACAAATGACCACACCACATGACAAAGACAAGACCTTCAGAAGAAGGCATGTGACACAGAACTAGAAGGAAAAGCTGGAATCTCCTGGCCACTTGCAGGCACTCCCTCCTCACCATATGAGTGAGTTTTTTTCCTAGGAGACCCAACTACAAGAGAGGGGCTCTCAAGGCTAAACATTCCTGGCCCAGGCCCAGTCACCTTCCAGAACACACACCGTGCACACACACCAATCACTCTCCGGGTCCCCTCTAGTTCCAGAAGTCCTGGCTCCACTGAGCAGGCTTTCCTGGGTTCTGAAGCAGCAGGAGGCCCTCAGCTGCAGCCATCCTGCATCTTGTCTTTTTTCCTTCCATTTATTATAAGCAGGAGCCTGCAGGGTCAAATATTGGGGCTGTTTTTAAATCCCATGTTTAAAATTTAAGCTCTCACCCCCATGGGCACTCCAAAGGCACTATTTCTTGGAGTAGGCTGACAGTCAGGTTCTGCCTGATGCTTGGAGAGTCCAGTGGAAAATGGCATGGCTGTCCCTGAGCAACCTCTATGACCTGGGGACATCCTCCAGGTTTGTCACCTCCTGGTCCCTGGGCACTACACAGACTAGAGAAACCAGCCAGAACACAATCCATTAAGAGTGGAGACTAGACCAGGGCCATGCAACGAGAGGCTGATCACAGTAACTGAATGTTTGTACCTTTATTATTTACTGTACAGAGCAAGAGAAAAAGAGGACCCACCAATTCTCAACGTGGGAAGGTCTGTCTTTTCCCATTGGTTCTGAAGCCATCTAACACCTATGAGAAGGGTGCATTTCTGAGTCTAGAGGGGCAATTATCACACTTTCCCTGGGAGCCTCTGGAGGAAGATTAGTGGTCTCTCCCCTCAGGCTCCCAAGGGACTAGGGGCTTCTCCTCAGAGCTGCATCCCTTCCACCTTCACAAGACCCGTCTCTGTTCTGAAGCTACAGTGTAGCTAAAACCTTCGGGCCAGACCCACTGTGCTGGAGGAAGCCAGACACCCCTGTCCTCCCCAGCCACAGCTGCAAGAGGGATCCCCTTCACACGTGCCACGCAGCAGCCTCCAAGGCCAGCCAGGGCCAGCGAGCTCCACAAGCTGGTGTCCACCCGGGATGGTAGAGGCAGAAAGGTCACTGAAGTTGTGGACAACAGAGTTTTAAACGGGGCAAGCAACTCCCCCTTCCATCCTTCCAGCAGCTCACACCAGAAGATGAGCGGGTAGCTCAGTGGCCTCCCCTTTGGGTGGCAGACACCTCCTCCAGGTCTGCACTCGGGCTGAGGCTTGAAAGCCCTAGGGCGCACCAGGCTCCTCGGCGTCCCATCAGCCCTTGCCTGGAAAGGGTGGGCGCCCAGGAGTGGGCAGCCTGGTGCATACGCTCCTGCTCCTCGCTGTCTGTGTGAGTGGTTTTTTCTTCCCTTTTTGTGGGGGCAGGGCGGTAATCAACTCCACGGAGCCAGCCATATGCAGGACCCAGGGGACGCAAGTCTCCATCTGTCGCGACAAGCACCACGCTACGCAGGACGCAGGCGGGCGCCAGGCGCACTCGCAGGGCCGGGGCGGCGCGTGGCCAGCGCCAGGGTGCCTCTGCCTCGCCTGCCTGCCGTCTAGGGCTCGCCTACACCTGCGCGGGTTCCCTTCCTCCCTGCACCTGTGGCCCCCGCAGCGCCCAAGCCCAGTCTCCCGAGCACGCTGGACGGCAAAACGGCTCCAGGGCCAAGTTCCCGCAGCTCTCCAGCTCCTCGCTGCGCCTCGGGGCTGCGCTTCGTCATGCCAGCCGGTCCCCAAGGCCACCGCGTTTCACTTAGGCAGAGCAGCAGGCCTGTTGCCGAGCTGACTCCGCGGCTGCGATGCTTGGAGGGCTTTCCTTCCAGCCCGCCCGGCCGCGCCCGAGTGGGCGGGTCCTGCGCCAGCTGCAGCGCTGCTCCAACAGCTGAGATTCTGCAGACAAGGCGCCCGGTCCCACCTACTGTCCCCCGCCTCCTGGATCCCCCAGCACCTGCGCCCGCCCGCACTCACACAGAGTCGCAACTTCTCCTCCGGGGGCGATTTCCTCAGCCAGCCAGAGTGCACCACCTGGCTGCTATCTATCCATGCCGCCAGCCTCGGTCGCCCTGAGCGCGGAGCTGGGGGCAGAGGCCGGGGTAGCAGGCACGGGCACACCCGCGAGCACAAGAGCCCACGGACGCGGCCCCTAGGCCACAGCCACTTTCTGCAAAACCGGAGACCTCCAGGCCCCTGCCGTAACGACCCCGCCCCTCTGAGGAGGTGGGAGGATGCAGAAGGCCGGAGTCAGGAGCAGCGGGGTGGAGCGACTGCCGCGTATTCTAAGACATCTGGACATAACGGAATACTCAGAACATAAGCACTATGTAACAGTTTTGGCACTAAAACTAAGTAAACATATACCTGTTTATTTAGTCCAGATGGTATTTTTTCTAAATGTTTTTCCGCTAAAGATGATTGAATGTGAGGATGCGAACCCTACACATATTGAGGACCAGCTGCACCCCAAGCCCCTGAGAGACATAAATGTCTAAACCTTCAAATTCAGCAAAATCAGGAGGGTGACCCAGCATAAAGAAAGTGGCGCTGACTTCCCTCACACCCCAGTACTGGAGCTGAGTCCATAGGTGCAGCACCTGAGACATCTGCACGGTTTGGCTGCAGCTCAGGTGTGTGACGAAGTCAGGTGCACCCAGCCCATCCTTCCCTAGAGGCTGGTCTTCTGCACACCCGTGGACATTTTTGCAACTTGACAAGACTGGCAGTTAGTTGGGGGTAGGTCACATTCTGCCAGAAGATATTCATGGTCTTCTTCCCTTAAACAAAAGGTACTGGGTGGTTGTTTACAATTACACATGGAAACAACAGCGTCTGGAAGGGTTAGTGTGGCTCCAAGTCTTCCGTGTACACATTCTTTGGCTCTCCCACCTGCAATGCTGTGGTGAAATCAGCCTCCATTTGCAATCTATTTTAGTACTCAGACGACTGAAAGCCCAGCTAAGAGAATTACTTTGTAACTAATAGCGCAGCCAATCACAGCCGCCAGCTCTGAACTGACCAAATGAGACAAACACCATTTGCAACCTGCGAAGTTGACTTTGTAACAAGTTGAGCTGTTTTTGTACTTCACATCTCTTTTGTAAAGAATTACATTTCCTCCAAGAAGCTTCTCCACTCTTTTTTAAAAAATATTTTTTAGTTGTAGATGGACACAAATATCTTTACTTATTTATTTTTATGTGGTGCTGAGGATCGAACCCAGTGCCTCCCCCATGCGAGGCCAGTGCTCTCCCACTGAGCCACAGCCCCAGCCTCAAGAAGCTTCTCCACTCTTAACTTGGCTCTGCTACCTCCATTTACTGTTGTCACTCACGCAGGAATTTGATTGTTATTGTTATTACCATCAAAATTCAACTATAATTTTGAAAAAATTCCATGCCTTCCAATAAGGCATTCTTACTTCTTGGCTCTTTCCAGGCATTATGATTCCAAAGGTCATCTTTTCAGCTCTTTTTCTGGAGCGGGGCCAGGCTCCAGAAGGGTATTGGATCCTAAGCCCTGACAGCAACTGGGAAAGTGGGCCATTGAATTCTAATTCATTCTTAGTACGAAGAGCCCTGCCCATGCCCGCTCTTTTACTACATGGCCTCTTCTGAAAACACATCTGTCCAAATGCATCGCTATTTGTCAAAACAGCATAGCCTAATTCTGTGCTGAGAGAAAGGCACTTATGGAATTAGGCTCTGGGTTACTCTCTAAAGTTCCCCTGTTCAGGACATACACACACACACAGCCACACACACACCACACCCACACCTACACACACACCTACACACCTATACACACACCTATACACACCACAGACACCTACACACGCACCTACACACACAGACACACACATAGACACACCTACACACCTACACAGATCTACACATACCACACACACCTACAGACACACCTACACACACATCTATGCACCACACACACACCTACACACACCACACACACCTACACACACCTATACACACCACACACCTAGACACACACACAGACACACCTACACACATCTACACACACCACACACACCTACAGACACACCTACACACATCTATGCACCACACACACACCTAGACACACCACACACCTACACACGCACCCACACACACATATACACACGCCTACACATGCCTACACACCTACACACACATCTACACACACCTACACATGCCTACACACACACACCTATACACACACCTACACACCTATACACACACCTATACACACCAGACACCTACACATGCACCTACACACACCTACACACACACCTATACACTGACACACACCTACACACCCACACACACACCTATACACACCACAGACACCACACGCACCTACACACACCTACACACACACCTACACAGACATCTACACAGACACCACACACACATTTACACACCACACACACACACCTAGACACACCACACACACCTACACACACCACAGGCACCTACACACGCACCTACACACACATCTAAACACACCTACACACACCTACACACTCATCTATACACACACCTACAGACACACCTACACATACACACACATCTACATACCACACACACCTACACACGCACCCATACACACCACATACCTACACACACACATACACACACATATACACACACCTACACACGCCTACACACCTACACACACATCCACACACACCTACACATACATCTACACACACACCTACACACATGCCTACACATGCCTACACACACACCACACACACCTACACACCTACACACACATCTACACACACCATAGACACCTACACATGCACCCACACACACACACCTACACACACACCTATACACTGACACACACACCTATACACACCACAGACACCTACACACGCACCTACACACACCTACAGACATCTACACAGACACCACACACACATCTACACACCACACACACACTTAGACACACCACACACACCTATACACACCACAGGCACCTACACACGCACCTACACACACATCTAAACACACCTACACACACATACACACTCATCTACACACACACCTACAGACACATCTACACACCACACACACCTACACACACCTAGACAAACCACACAAACCTACACACACACACACCTGCATGCAAACCTACACATGCACACCGACACACACACACACCTACACACCACACACCTACACACACACACCTACACACATCTACACACACATCACACACACCTATATACACACCTACACACAAACCTACACATACACCTACACACATACACATATGTACACACATACACACATGTACACGCACACCTACACACGCCTACACACATGTACACACACCTACACACACACCTACACGCAGACCTACATACACAGCTACATACACATACACACACACCTACACACACCTATATACAAGCTAAACACACACATACACCTACACACACACACATACACACACCTAATGCATATTTAAGGATAGTTTTATATACCCTTCTGTGTATGTATATATGTATACACACATTTATGTATGGAATATTTACACTGATATATTACATATGCATGTATATGTTAAGAATATTTGTAATAGAACTCTCTTATAAAGTAGGAATATTCTAAATACTCCTTAAGAGTTCCATTTTCATAACCATAAAATGTAGTATGCAGTCATGTTTTAAAATGAAGTGAGATCTTTAATGTATTTATTATTTCACATGTAAAGTATATTTAAAGTACTTAGTTTGATAATACACCTTAAATTAATTTTTTTCTAATACTTCTAACAACTGTTAAGTTGCTGAAGGAAGCTGTCTACCACACTGGTACTCTACCTGGTTACAGCAAAGTTCCTAATAATTAGATTTTGATTTTCATTCCCAGTGTATAGATGTTCAAATGTTTGACTCTCAATCTGAATAATGCTAGTGGATTGCATGTAGGGATACATGTTCCACTAACCTGTCAATGTATTTGATGGTATTAAAACTATATCAATGGAATTTGCAAAATTTTTCTTTAGAGGGCCAGCTCATGAAGACTGTAGGCTTTGTGGACAAGAAGTTCTCTGTGGTCATAGCCTAAAATCTGCAATATGTAATAACTGAATGCCTGATGGCATTCCAATAAAACTGTATTTTCAGTAGATGGGAGTGTGGCTCAGTGGTAGAGTGCTTGCCAAGCATTTATAAAGCCTGGGTTCCCATCTCAGCACTGCAAAACAAAACAACAACAGAAACACTTCATTTGCCCAAATAGACTACATGCTGGATTCAGCCCATATGCCTTAATTTATTATTTCTTCTGTCAAACCCAATGTGCTGCTAGTGCAGTAAATCCTCAGTGGTATCCTGCATGCACACCATTTTCCTTTCTATACATAATATACTTCATTTTGCACCACAGCATTTCTTACAAGGATTTTTATACAATTTAATTTATAAAATAATATTATTTTCTGAATTTACCCTCCTTTGTTTTGTTATTGTTATTGAATTCACCATTTCAATATGAATGATTTCTTTGCATCTTTGACTAGGAGAGATATTAACAACAGAGCTTAGAGTATGTAAGAATACAGTTATTGGGAAATGAAATAAATCAAGCATGCAGCTAGGTAGGATTGTGACTAAGGAAACTGAAACATTGTATATTAAATATACTTTTAAATTCCATTTTGTGAATTAAAACTGGAGAATAAATGTGTGTGATTCACAATCGCTTAAAGGGAAGTGATAACTTTAATATACTTGATGTGTTTTTTGCCAGTAAGAGGATGACTGTCAAAATGTATTTTTTAATTTTTTTGTAGTTGTAGATGGACAACATGCCTTTATTTATTTTTATGTGGTGCTGAGGATTGAACCCAGTTCCTCACACATGCTAGGCAAACACTATACCACTAAGCTACAACCCCAGCCCTAAAAATGTATTTTCTTCATGGCCAGAGTGTTTCAGAATTACAGTATTAATATCAGATTTTTCATAGTGCTCAAGCTCACTGTTTCTAAAGATTTCATTTTTAGGGCAGTTTTAGGTTTACAGAAAAATTAAGAGTAAGGCACAGAGACCTCCTCTCTATCTCCTATATCCTAGTGAGCATAGCTTCCCCATTATTAACATCCTCCATGATAGTGGGACATTCTTTATAACTGATGATCCTACATACACATCGAAATTTCCCAACGTCCATAATTTACATTATGTGCATTCTATGGAAGTATACTTTTAAAGAAAGCATAGGCTTTTTGACAGGGTGCTATGATAGAGAGATCCCACTTGTGTAAGTGTGGTAGGGAGATTTACTTTGGTCTTACAAGAATGTTGAGCCACTTGGTATTTCATCCTAAATATAACAATATGGATTCGTGTGGACACAAATGTTAAAATTCATTGGCAAAACCAAAAAATCCCAAGATATTTTAAGTATATGAAATTGTATATGTTTCCAAAATTACTATGTATGTATACACATGTGTGTATATACACACGTATGTTTACAAGGAATCATTAATCATTTCTTTAAATTAAGGAGCTCACTGAAAGGTCCAGAAAAGTTTCTATTTTACAGTAAGCACTTCATAAGATGTAATTCACTTATAAAAGAAAATGATCGATTTATTTTTAAAAAATCACATATTAATTGCTAATACTTTAGTTAGGGACTGCCATTTCATAGGTCAACACTTCTTGAAATGTCAGGGTCAAGACTCTGTGGCCATGGTAGTTTCATGGATACTTCCAAGGCAGAACATGTAAGAGAGCTGCTCCACTGAAACTCAGGTCTCTGGAACTCTGCCCCTGCCTCCCAGAGCAGTTCATTTGAGGCTTCTGAGGCAACACATTTCCTTAAAACTTTCTAGTAAAATAGACCCTGCAGATAAGTATACTTCTGTATTTTTTTGCAAGAATATAAAATGCTTTTATTACAAAACTTAATGCCATTTACTGATAATTCACTTTTCTAAAAAACACAAACCCAAGAAAAGAACAGACACCTCCAAGGCTCGCTAGCAGTTGGAGGACAGAAAGAAGCCCTGGACAGGGAACCACACACACTTTTCCTTGTTCCTGATGTCTCGCTGTCCCCATTCACCCCAGGCTTCCACCTGCTGCCACCTCTGAGGAGGAGATGGAACTGACTGGAAGTGTCAAAGACCAGAAGGTCACAACCAACTTCAAGGCCACCTGATGCTAAGGGCTTGAGCACACTCGTCTTGGACTCTGAGGAAGACACTGGATGAGCTCCGTCAGATACCTGCTCGGCACCGAGCTCCGCCGGCCTTATTCTCTGGTCACCTGTGAAACTCGCTATGCTCTTTTCACTGCAGTGCTGTTTATCCCAGAGCACAGACCCTGAAACCCATGCGCAGTCTGCAGGTGTGAAGCTGTGTGAGAACCAGCGCGGTGACCGTAGTGTCCATACACTGTAGGGTGCACAGGCTGTCACACCTCGGGCAAGGGTCCAGCGGCAGCCCAATGCAAGGGGCACACGCAGACAACCTGCCCACTGCCACGTCTGTCCCTGTCCTGTCTACACTGGCGCCCCCTCGAGGTAGAAATCGTGAGTTCCGTGGCCCCCGGCCAAATGAAGTGATGCTCTCACGGAACAGGGATCCTTTCTTCACCATTGATTAAACAGAGTCTTCAACAGGTGCCGGGAATAGTCCCAGGTAGGGTCCTAGAACTGGCCGGTGGGTCCGTTGCCCTGTAGGGGCTCCTGCACATCTTCTTTTTTACTGGGCCACCAGGAACTCATAAGTCACTCCTCTGACCTGCGGCCTGAGGCTGTGGTTGAGTTTTGGATCCACTACCTTAGAAATCGTCCTGTCTACTCCCGCTTCCAGCTTCCCAGATCCACAGAGCTGCGCTCTGCTCCCGCCCATTCCATAACCGGCCTGGTCACTGCAGGATTCCCTTCCGGCTGCTCCAGACGTGTCCACACAAGTGCATCTACTCTGCCGCAGGTTTTGGTAAGCCCACCTGGTGTCCACAGCCTCCGGGCAGCCCAGGAGGAAGCTGTCCATCAGGCCGCAGCTCCTGAGGCGCCCCAAGAAGAGAGCGATGCGCGGCTGGTCGCCAGGCGTCAGCAGGGTGGGGACGCCGAGCCACCGCCCTGGATCGCCCCCGCCGCCGCCCTGCGTGTCCCCGCGCCCTCCACCGAGGACCACTCGTGCTCTGGGACTCGGGCTGCGTTGTGCGCAGGAGGTGTCCAGCCCCAGGGACGCAGCAGCCCAGGCGACAGCGGTGACGACGGCAGCGCAGCCAAGTGCCCTTCTAAACTCAGAATGACCTCATCGGTTTCGATCGCTGTTTATCCAACAACAAGGAGTGATTAATAGCTACTTACTCTTTTTTAAAATGCGGGCTTATTAAAGTCTCTGGTTGGAATATATTACAGAGAACGTGTAGCTGGTGAGAAGCAAGCTATTGAATGGGATGCTGGCCGCACCCCCTGTCCTGCAGTGTATCCTGATGCCCCCCACCCCCCAGTGTCCCTGTGCAGGGACCTCGTCCTTCTCATACATCAATCTGGGGTCGAAATGTCATCCTGCAGTTATTTTAATTTAGATTATTGTTCAGCATTCTAAATCAAGAGTGAGTGATGCATACAAGTAAATTTGGGTTGCTCGACATTTGTGTCCGGGACAACCTCAGGTACAGGTGTGTCAAAGTAGCAGAAGGGACCTCTTTGGATCATAGTTATTCTGCTATGATCTTAGTTCTTACATACTTTCAAGTTTGGCTAGATCTACATCCCACTAATGTTTTAAAACTACGCCATTTCCAATCAATTCCATTGTTTAAGTACCACCCATAGTCAGACCTAATTTCTTAAATGCTTAGTTACTTCTTAACATTTTTGTGTGTATGTATACAGAAACATGCACACACACATACAAATATATTCACACAACTGCTTTTGCATGCAATTATTACAGTAAATACGATATTATTCTCTTCATCTGCTTTATTGCATTTATTTTATTGGATGCTGAATACAGACTTCGGTTAATAAAATAATATTAATAGCAGATTGTATGCATTTCAAATATTGATGAATTACATCAATTTCTAACTTGGGTAATTGAATTATTTTGTTAAATATCAATACTTCTATCTGTCACAAAGTATTAAACATACGAGTGCAGCCATTTATTTGTTTTTATTTTTAAGTTGTATATGGACACAATATCTTTATTTGATTTATTTATTTTTATATGGTGCTAAAGATCAAACTCAGTGCCTCACATGTGCTAGGCAACCAACCGCTCTGTCACTGACCTATAGTCCCAGCAAGAGTGCGGCCATTTCTACACCATATATTTCAAAAATTTTAAATACTTTTTTATAATGCTTTTTATTGAGGCATGAGTGACATGATTTCATGTATTTAATATATCCAACTTGAGTATAGAGATAAGCATACACCTGTGAGGCCAACTCCATAAAACATTTCATGGACCTGCCGGCATCCAAACATGGGCTTAATATAAAGGAAGAAAATACAATTCCATATATGGACATAATATAAAGGAAGAAAATACAATTCTTACTTCCTTCAGAAGGAGTAATAAGATTAAAAATATCTAAAGGAGATAAATCATTGTAAAATTACTTGAACAAATAACTTATATTCAAGAAAAGGGGGCTATATATATATGTGTGTGTGTGTGTGTGTCTCTATATACAATTCCATTTATGTCCCCCCTTCTTTCTTTATTATTAGGTATGTCAGATGAGGAATGGAGAGATGTTTTTCAATGGGTTTTGAGTGTGTATCCTGCAAGATAAAATGGTTTTGATCTCTAAGACACATTCACCTTTTATAATTGTAGGCATTAACTAGCATAGTGAATATAATGAGCAATGTCATATTATTAATTTTTAATAAGGGGGTAGATCCCATGATAAATTTTTACTTTAATTTTTAATAAGGAGTTAGATCTCACTATAAATTTTCTTATCATAAACAAAAATGATGTAATGCTCTCAAAGAACAATTTTAAGTATTTTTTCATAAAATAAATTTGAAAACCATTGTCTATTTTTAAAAATGGATTATTTTTAGAGCAGTTTCAGTTCACAAAAGCAATGGACTGGAATGCAGAGTTCCTGTCTCTGCTGCCCCATCCCTGTCCACCTAGGATGAACGTTAGCTACAAACGATGGCCCAGCACTGAGACATCATTACCATGCAAATTCCACATTTTGTATTAATATTCAATGTTGCTGTCACATGTTCAGTTCTTTGATAGATATACAATGATATATATGCACTATTATACTATCATACAGAATAGCTTCAATGTTGTAAAACACCCTGTACCCCTCATATTCAGCATTTCCCTAGAGACCACTGATTTACTCTCTACATAGGTGTGTGTTTTCCATATTCCATATAGTAGGAGTCATGCTCTACCCAATCCTTTCAGATTGATTTCTTTCACTTGGTAAATGGATGAATGCCATTTTAGCAGTGAATACTATTTTATTGTTTCAATGTACGTCTATTTAAATATCCATTCATTTACTGATGAACTTTTCATTGCTTCTAAGTTTTAGCAATTACAGATTAAACCGCTATAAGCATCCATACACAGGTTTTTGTGTGGACCCCAGTTCCACAATTTGGGTTCATAACAAGCATATCATTGGCTGGATCACATGGTAATTGTTTCTATATTGCCAGAAAATGTCCACATGTCTTCCAAAGAGGCTGTACTAGTTGGAATTTCCATCAGCAATGCATAAGAGATGCTGAGGGCCGTTATCAGTATTTGATGCATTTATTTGATTATGTTGTTTTTAGATGTCTTGCTATAATTTTCCTGATATTGTAGTTTATTCTTCATAAAAAGTTGTACTATAAATAATATCTAATCAGCCAGGCATGGGGACATAGGACTGTGATCCCAGTGGCTAGGGAGGCTGAGGAAGGAGGACTGCAAGTTTGGAACCATCCTCAGAAATGTAGAGGGTGCTAAGCAACTTAGGAAGTCCCTGTTGCAGAATTTAAAAAATGAAAAGGGAAAAGGGTTAGGGCCAGGGATATGGCTCAGTGGTTAAGCATCCACAGGTTCAATATATTTATGTGTCATATATATGTAATAGAAACCCCCCTTTTCTTAAATATATATACAGTTATTTGTTCAAGCAATTTTACAATGACTTATCTCCTTTGGATATTTTTAATCTTATTTCTCCCTCTAAAAGAAGTAAGACTTGTATTTTACTCCTCTATATTACGTCCAGTTAGATGGTATATTTTTAAACATACCTTCTCATTTTTTTGGACTACCAAAGTTTATCTTTTTCTAAGCACGTTAACAATTTCTTTCTTAGCATACATATATTTCCTTATAAAGGATGGCACTTACCTTCGAATTCTTTTCTTCTTCTTCACGAACAGATTCTTCATTTAGCTTAGGTGTCAGTGATCCATCCCAAAGGAACACTCTAAGCCAGTCAACAGTCTCCTCCCAGTTCACCTCTGCTAGGCGTCGTAGAATGGAGGTTACTTGTGGTAGTAAACCAAGAGTAAAGATGTGGTCCATTATGCCTCAAAGAAAATATTTTATTTTTTGACAAAAATAGAGAAGTGAAGAGAAATTTCCCTTGGTTCTCCTCTTTCTTTTTTAGTAAATGTGGGAAAAGGATACTACTGAAGTGACAGCAGCCGTCTTGTGACTATGAGAGAAAAAGGAAAACGCTGAAAATATACATGGAAGGTGAAGAGGGTGTTCATTCTTTGGGTTTTTCATCTGGAAACAACACACAATACCACCCCGTCCATACTCTTTCTGTGAGATTATTCATTATCTTAATATCAAAAGGGACTGTCAACTGACACTCTCCTACAAAGAAGACATTGTAAACGGCCAGGGCTATGTCATGGAGACTGTTCAAGGTGGCTAAAGAAAAACAAAACACCAGGTAGCCCACATGTGTGGGAGAAGAGTCAATCTGTCACCGGCAGACAGTGACAACAGTTCATGATTTCATGACTACCATCAATCAGCCAGTCCTCTGACCAACCCCAGGAGGACAGAGGACTCCCAAAAACTTCCCTTTCCTGTCTCAAGCCCTTCCCTTCCTCCCCCAAACCCATAAAACTTAGGAACCAGCTGATCCTGCTCGCCATCTCCCAGACCTGCTCTGTTGTATGGGGGAGTCTCGCCCAAGAGCGTGTCTCAATAAAGCCTTGCTCAGCGGTTTTAATTGGCCTCCTTTTGGTCATTGTTGTCTGACCTTACAGGGACATTATCATTTACATCATGAAAAAGTGTTAGCTATTTTTGTGTCAGCCCAATTTTTAGACAAGATGTCAGGTACATTGTTATTACTTAAATACACATTTTTATCTTCTTTTAAAATTCCTATTTGTTTGATAAGAAATTTAAAGTGATTTTTAATTTTTTATATATGTCTTCTCCATATTTCATAACACTCTGGAAAGAAAAAGATAATTTTCATTATATTACATATGTCACCTGTTAATGTTGTAATACTCTGTTCTAGAAACTATGAGCATAAGTTGTTCATAAAAATAATAAACCTAGTAAAAAAAGCAAGAACCTAGTTTGTTCTTTTTGTAAGTCCTACAATATTTATTTATTTTGACCTGGGAACTGAACCAGGTCAAACTGAACTTATAAAGCCATTTCTTCTTGGTGATAAGCAATCTCCTCCCTCAAGGAATGGCTCTTGCACTAAACATTCATTTTAGATAACAAAGGGCATTCTTCTTTGTTGTTCTTGTGGTTGTGCCTTTGATATTGGACATCAATAGCAGTTAGTTAGGCCACTCTCTCAAAATACACTCATTTCTTCCATTAACACCTGGAATAAAATTCAAACTTGCTATCATTGCTATCTATATAGGTAGATTTTTATTAATATCTCCCCACACAATCTTATTGCTCAAGTTTTCAAAACTGTTTCCACACACAGACCCTGGGACAGGCCAAGCCAGGGCCTGGGTCCTCACCTGCCACCATTGACCTTCTATTGCAGATATTCCTGACTCAGAGAGGATGCTCCTGTTCAACGTTTTAAAGGTTCTGCTTCCCAGAAGATCAACAAGTGACTGCCTTAGTGACTTATTTTATATGACTCTTCCCACCCACAATACATATTTTACTCTATTTTATACTTTTTTTTCCAATCTTTTTTTTTCTACAACCAACATAGAGTGTAAACCATGAAATTGCAGGCCTTTTATATTTCATCCTTATTCATCATTATGCTTGTTAAATAATTATTTTGAAAACATATTTTGAACAAATACACAAACAAGTGGATAATGATTCCAAATAATGATAGATAAAAGTTATTTTTAGACTCCTCTGCTTCCCCATTCATAGTAAATGCAGCTTTGGCTCACTCAAGGTGGTAACCTTTCCACTTCCCTTTCTAGATTATCCTGTCTCTAATTCTATGCCTTTCTTCTCATTATTGTGCTATTACATTCACTACAAGTATCTCCTTCTCCCGTGGCCTTGACACTGGACTCAATCCTTCAAAAAGCCTATATTTTAATTTTCCCAAAAAATACAAAATTTCTTTAAAGCACTCTAATCACTTTAAAGCATGATTTTAGGTTATTTTTCTGCCACAAGGAATCAGGTAACACATGTCTTTCTAATATATCATTTATCCAGAGACAAAGCAATTTTTTCAATTCATGCCTTTGGATTAACTTTGACTTATTTTTGTGACATACTGAAAACACAAAAATAGATACATTCTATAATGTTATCAATTAGAATATATGAATCATATGCTTAATAACATTTTATAACACTTCTTTTTATACAAAAAAGTTATTCATTTAGTAACTTATTTTTATTTTATTCATTTAATAACTTTAATTGTCATACTGACAAAGTGAATTTATTGGTCTATGTTTTAGAATGTTTGTATGATCATTGAGCATAATTGATTTTAGGTAATATTATAAATAAAAAAGCAATATTGTAAAAACTTAGAGTTGCTCTTTAGTTTATACCTAAAAGAAAAAAATAGTATTTTTTCACATTTACATATTTTGGTTCTATATAAGTCTATTGTGAATGAAAACAAATATCATTATTTATATAGCTTTTTTAAAAGAATTCTATAGTATTCTAATATTATGTTATAAATATTCAAGCTATTTGGGGGACTTAAGTACAATGAGTGCATGAGTAATTGTCCTTTATTACAATTAGAACAATTTATATACAAATATTTTTTTTGTAATATTTAAAGTATTATTGGGGAAATATGCATTTCTGAGTGTTGCAAATTTTTCATTTGCAAAACAGATGAAATCTATAAATTTATACAAGTTATTGAAATAAAATAAGACAAGCTAATCATAGTTTTAACATATGTACAATCTAAATAAGAAATTATACATACTATGGTTACACAAGGTAATTAGGGTCCTTCACAAAAGCCATTAATAGTTTTAACATATATATAAATAAACAATAATATATGTATATATTATGGTAGTACAAGGTAGTTAGTGTTCTTCACATTTCCTATAAATACATTAGGTACTAAATATACATTTGAAATAGAGGGAGGTTTTTTTGGTACTGGGGATTGAACTCAGGGAATTTGACCACTGAGCCATATCCCCAACACTATTCGTGTTTTTTTTTTAGAGACAGGGTCTCACTGAGTTGCTTAGTGCCTCATTTTTAAAATATATATATATATTTTTATTAGTTGTAGATGAACACAAAACCTTTATTTATTTATTTTATGTGGTGCTGAAGATTGAAACCAGTGCCTTAGAGATACGAGGCAAGTGCTCTACCACTGAGCCAAAACCCCAGCCTTAACACCTTGCTTTTGCTAAGGCTGGCTTTGAACTCACAATTCTCCTGTTTCAGCTTCCCAAAGTGCTTGGATTACAAGCCTATGCCACCGTGTCTGGTTACAAGTAGAGTTTTTATTTTTTAAAAATTATTTTTAGTTGTACACGAACATTTACCTTTATTTTATTTATTTTTATGTGGTGCTGAGCATCAAACCCAGTGCCTCACATGTGCAAGACAAGTGCTCCACCACTGAGCACAAATCCAGACCTCAAATAGAGTTTTTAAATCAATGATATGTATTTATTTAAACATCATATTTGAGGATATTTTCCTTTTTATGATTATAATTTAAAACAAATTTTAAAACTATTTTATTAAGTTGGGCGCAGTGGCACATGCCTGTAATCCCAGCACTTCGGGAGACTAAGAAAGGAGAATCATGAGTTCAAAGCCAGCCTCAGCAACAGCCTGGCACTAAGCAACTCAGTGAGACCCTGTCTCTAAATAGAACACAAAATAGGGCTGAGGATGTGGCTCAGTGGTTGAGTACTCCTGAGTTCAAATCTTGGTACCAAAAAAAAACACACACACACACACACACAACTATTTTATTATTGCATAATTGCAAAATTTAAATAGATTTGTAATGAATTCAGGTGAGAACATTATTTTCAGTTCTCCAGCATGAGCCCTGTTTATAGTGAGGCATATTTATATGATGGCTCTCCTTTCATAGAGAGGAAATAACTGTGAATGCATGTGCTTGAAAGTATTTCTTGGGCCCACTTACAATTTCTTGTGAATATAACATAAACATTGCATATTTGACAGAATATTTGTACTGCAAAGAGGCACGCCCCTCAGAGAGCAGTGCTTCTTAGTGGAGCATGACAGATCTCTGCCCTCCTGCCTGCCTTCTCCCCATCCCACTCTGCACAGGTTGGGAAATAATGCAGGGACTTTCTCAAAAGCTCAGTTTTGAGCATGGCAGAGCTAGTGAAAAATCCTAAGGTGCACATGACCTTCTACGCAAAAGAAGTTATCTTTTCTAAAATATAAAAAATAACACCATTTGAAACATTAAGAAATTGACTGACAATATCTATATGGTATTAAAATCCAATTTTCAGAATTTGGATTGCCAAATGCTCCCAGGGATCTTAAAAGCAATTCTATCATTATCCTCTCTCTTTAGGTGAAATAAAATTTATCTACAATGATGTTAAATTTGATATCTTGGAGCCAGGCGTGGTGGCTCAAGCCTGTAATCCCAGCACTTAGGGAGGCTGAGACAGGAGAATGGCGAGTTAAAAGCCAGCCTCAGCAATGGCGAGGCACTAAGCAACTCAGTGAGACCCTGCCTCTACATAAAACACAAAATAGGGCTGGGGATGTGGCTCAGTGGTCGAGTGCCCCTGAGTTCACTCCCTGATACCAAAAATAAATTTTGATATCTTGGGTTTTGTTATATATCATATTATTCTCAACATGTACTACAGTTCTTTATCCCTTTTAAATCAAAAAATGGATATCTATGGTACATTCTGATAAATTAATATAATTGTAAAGTTGTCACTATTTGATTAAAGACTTTATTTTATGAACATTTTAAATTGTCTGCAATAATTCTGGTACCTTTTAGTACCTTTTATAGTTTTTAGTTGATGTGTCTATAAAAATTAAAATAGTATACTTCCAATGTAAAATTTCTCGGTTTTGTAAAAATTTAAATGATAGGTAAAGCTTCATAGATATCTTTCTGATTTTTAAAAAGGAATAATGCTTCTCTTTGAAATTGAGTGGGGAATATAAAGTCATTTCTTCAAATTATGACAGACTATCATGATATTACTTGTTTTTCCTTTATCATTTTTTACTTTTCTTCTGGTGCTTAAACCCAGGGACTCTCAGACAGTAGGCCATGGCTCTACCACTGAGTCACATAGACAGCTCCTTTATCATTTTTATAAATCTTTCTTTCATTTGAATTTTGGCTGACTGATTCTTTAGTTATCTAATCTTCAGTAAGAGAATTCACTGCTGCTGCTCATGATCTTTCCCCACTTTTACTTTGTTCACAGCTGCCTTTGTGCTCTCTCTGATTTGTTGGTCTTGTGATAACTGAGTAACAGGGAGTCGATCTTGGCTCCGGTAGCCATCTCAGGCTTTCTGTGCCTTTTTTTACATTTCTGAGAACTGGTGCCAAACACTGGTTCTCAGAGATGGAGAAGAACACCAAAAGCCACTGTCAGTCTCCACTTGACTAGAAAAAACAGGACATGGGCTACCTAGGCTCAGCTCTGCTCATGACAAGATTTTTGCTTCTGTACCACGGCTTACTTGCATTGGCTGGAATATTGTAACTGAACGTAACTGAAGACCACACCTGCATCCCACCTGTTTCTGGTTTTTCCCTTTAAATACTCGTGAAAAAAAATTCTTCAGCTCATCATTCTTAGCACACCACTTTGGGTGGCTGGAGTGGCATTCTTGGGCCAGCTCAGTAAAGGCTTCTTTGGCTACACATGAGTGATCTGGACGAGTTTTTCGATAGCTCTCATGGGGGACAGGTATAACATTCTGGAGGCCCCAGCGAGACACCGAATCCTCTCCTTACCTTCATGTCCAAATTGACCTCCTGTTGTGGTTCCTTGGACCCTTCCCTGGAGCAGAAGGAAGCTCCTGAGAGACAGGAGTCTCAGCCTCACTCCCGGGAGGCTTCAGCCCGCCTGCAGGACATCCTTCAGATGAAGCCACCTGAGTCCTGATCTCTGGTTTGGGGAGTTAACTCTTCTGAGGGGCACATTGGCCAGGCTGGATGCAGCCACTAATACTGAGTCCCAGGCAGGGTGAGATGTTGCTCCTGGCCACGGTGGGCCTCCCTGTGTGGCCTGATCTGGTCTTGGTAGAGCGCTGTGAACTAGTTAGGGGCCCTGGTTGTCTGTCTCGTCTGTCTGTCTTTGTCTGTTTGTCTGGATTATATCCATCTCCAAGAGACTGGACACAGATGTTTGAGTCCCAAGACAGGGCGAAGCTTCGCCCATGTCCACTGGTGGCCTCCCTGTGTGCCCAAGTCTGGTTGTTATCTGTTCAGTTGTTACCTATCTGTGTGATTTGTGTTCATCTGCACCTTAGCTTCGTTTTCCATGGAAGTGGTCTTCTTGCAGGACAACCTGTCATGGGTCAAAATCAATCAACTCCATGCTCAACTGTGTTAACTTTTTTTTTTCCAGCAGGGGAGTATTTCCAGGACTTTTAAAACATGCTGCTGACTGTGGAGCAACTGTAAGTGCATTTGACCTGAGAAAATTTTGTAAACTGGAATGGCCCACTTTCACATGTGGTGTCAAAATTGCCACAGATAATGAGTGCTCATAAATTAAAATCTAAAAAATGGATGCAAGTACTTTTAATTCACATGATTTAAAAAGGTTCAATTTAAATTTAGTAAACAGATAAAAGTAAAGATGTCTTTAAAATTAACTCACGAGGTTTTCTAGGTGATCAAAAACTGATAAAATATTAATGTCTCTAAAATGTCTAATATCCATTGTTTCTAGGACTTTTCTTCAACAAGGGAAAAATGGCTAATACTGTTAAATACACTTGTCTAGTATCTTGGTTTTTATAATAAAAAATAAGTAAATTAAATTTGACATTGGATTACTCAAATGTGTTTATTAGATATATGATCGATTCACCGTTAAAAATGCTAACTGTTAAATCTAACATCAAGTACTCTGACTCCTTTAAATCCCATAGGGTAGCGTTTTTGGTGTTTTCATAAATGGTAAAAAGGGTTTAAGATTGCTTTGTCATCACTGGAAACAAAGTTACTAAGCTTAAAGCCCGACAGGTATGATTCTATATGCTCATCGTTCTGTAGACATGGAATGGTGGTCAGACGTGACCCTACATACAGGGGTTTATCAAAGATCTCCACATATGGAGCAGCCAAGGGGTTTAAGTGTTTCAATGGAGTACTATAAATAACATACAGTATTTCTCCTCATTAAAATGGAGTAATTTGTCTAAATTCAGAAATTTACAAGGATTGCTTTGGAATGTGGACAGAAGGGGTTGACAAATAGAAAAGAGAAATTAGAAGTTTCCAGATATAAAAACTATTTGATAGAAAAAAGTGTTTGGATGACAGGGCTTTATATGTTCAGGTAAGTGAAGGTTTGGGGAAGTGACAGAGGGATATGGAAGCAAGTTTCAGGTTTGTCTTCAATAAGGCGGGTTTGTGTGCACGTCTACATGTGTGCAATTTGGATCAGTCAAGGCTGGGGTTTTTCCCTGGGGTCACATGCTAAAATACTGACATAAACCAGGGTTTAATCTATACGTTAAAATGACAAATGATAAAGTAAAATTTCCCTTCTGTTGATAATTTCTAAAATACCTATAGAGTAAAAGTCTTAGTTTTGCTGAGCACCTGTATCCCAGCAGCTCAGGGGGCTGGGGCAGGAGGATCATGAGTTCATAGCCAGCCTCAACAACTTAGTGAGGTCCTAAGCAACTCAGTGAGACCCTGTCTCTACATAAAATGCAAAATAGGGATGGGGGTGTGGCTCAGTGGTCGAGGTGATTGAACTCGTACTGAGTTCAAACCCCAGTACCCAAAAAAAAAAAAAAAAAAAGAATGGGATGGGGATGCATCTCTGTAGAGCTCTCTCAAGGCCAGGATGGGGCTGTGCCTCCGTGTTTAAGTGCTTTTGTGTTCAACCCTTGATATAGGAAAAAAAATTTAAAAATGGTTTACTCTTATTTTTCCATTTTCTTGGATAGAGCTCTATACCATGTATACTCCTGGTTTCAGTCACTGGAGTTTTCTGTGTGCAGGATTTTAATAGCTGACATCTGTATTTCTCAAGATCTACAGTTGCCTTTGCCTTGTCCAGATTTCTTCTAATTGGCATTTTAATTGTTTCCATGGTGTTTAAAGAACTTCCAAGAAGTTTGTCAGAAGAGGAAGCAAATGATGTCCCCCACATTCCCAGTGTTGGTGATTTCCAGAAGGCCAGTCGCTGCTCCCTTCCAGATCTTGCTGTGGATGTAAATGGACTTGAAAAGGCAAATAAAACAAGTAAGGCCAACACTGTTGTGGGAAGGAACAAGCTAAAGAAGATACTTGACAGGACTCCGATGAGTATCTTGCCTCAGAAACCATATAAGTAAGTGCCCACAAGTTTCTGTGCGTTATGTTTTTACTTTATTGTCCTAACAGAATATGCTGCAGTGCTGATGTAATGTTTGCACATTAGTCTGATGTCTCAGGTGTTTATGGCTGAGCTGTCTTAGAAGGAATATTAAGCAATCATGTTCATATTACTCATGATTTAGCCACTTGCCTATCCCTGATTTTCGTTATAGGTGGTTTAAAGTGTTCCCATTTAAAATTTTATTCCCTTGTGCAAACCTTTTAGAAGTATGTGCTTCCTGTCTCCCTCAGGATTTGGAGCTTTGGCTACTGTGCCTTTGTTTTTTGCTATAAGAATATTGTGCATGATTTTGTTCTCCGTTTACTTAGAAAGACATTCAAAAGCTAGTCAAGGAAAAAGAGGAGATGGGTACTACTGTATTAGTTATGAGGAACATGGAAAAGTTCTGTGCATGAAGAGGGGAGAAAGAGGATGGCATAAGCATTATAGAATTCAGATTTGGTTTTCAGATAGGAACAGAGGAAAACTGAAGAACCCAGAGGAAAACAGGAAGTCAACAGACTACAAAGTCAACAGAGACTGATAAAGGTTTCAGTAACAATGAAAGAGTCAGGGAGGTCCAGCAAAAAGAGGTGTGCTCAGAGAGGGCCTTTGCTTTTCCTTCCTTTTAAATCTTTCGTTTATTTTTAGAGGGACATTTCAGACTTGGTTCTCACTTATATAGTAGATTTAGTCCAACTGTGACCTCTATTTAGGATAACATAGATATTAGTATGTAATCAAGGAACTGTGAGTGGAATTTAGTCCATCATGTGTGGTGTTAAAATGTTGCTGAGAAACATTTCCTAAGAAGGCACATCTTATATGGTGTGCCTGGAATATACTCTCATTCATAGACCTTTGTGCACATAGTGTCCAGTCAGCCATGCCTTGGCCTGAGGACATAGTAATCATTTGATGTCATATATCACATCTGATATTTTTGGCAGATAGTGCATTTATATGGTTGAAAAATTAAAAACCACTGATGTACCTGGGTGTGCAGGTGCATGCCTGTAATCTCAATAACTGGGGAGGTTGAGGCAGGAGGATTGCAAGTTTGAGGCCAGGCTCATTAACTTACCTAGAGTCTGTTTTAGAATGAAATAAAAATGGCTGTGAGTGTGGCTCATTGGAAGAGCACATCTGGTTCAATGCCCAATACCAGGAACAAACAAACCCACCAATGTGAAGAATTCTATCTTTCACAGAATGTCAGTTAAAATTTTCTTTATGTACATGCACATGCCTATATGAGCTTAAAAAGAAGTTTAATTTTGTCCTAGATTTGCCTATGTGTTTGGAAGAACTTACACTACAATTATCTTATTTATGATGCCCTGTTTTACAACCCAACCTTTGTAAAATGTTCTTGCATTTTCTTTTAGTGTGTTTATAAAAACCAGTTATAAAGTAAATTATAATCTAGTTATCTTTGCATGCATATGTTTATTTGATTTGATCTTTTGTTTTTGAAGCACTGATATTTCAAGAAATACATCCTTTAGAAGTAATTAAATCATATTTTCAGCATTATCCACTGCAGTATTTTTATAAGTTGAAATGAGTTTCTAGACATCAATAATAACCATTATGTCCTGGGAATGTAAACGTGCAAATGGAAAACATGAGCAGAGTAAAATACAGAGTGAGTCACTGGATTCCCACCGTCTTCTCCACGATCTAGAAAATGCCACCAGGCTGCACTGTACTTTTTGCTCTGTATAATAAAGAATATTATCTGGGGGCTGGGATTATGGCTCAGTGGTAGAGTGCTTGCCTCGCATGTGTGAGGCACTGGGTTTGATCCTCAGAACCACATAAAAATAAATAAAATAAAGATACTGTGTCCATCTACAACTAAAAAATATTTTAAAAAAAGAATAATGTCTGTAAGGATTTCCCCACATTTGACTACATAATATAATCTCATTTTCCCTTAAAATATTGGAGAATAAACTTAGGAGACTTTATATTTTTCCCTGTTCCTTTTACTCACTTTCTTGAGTTTCTGCGAATGGGACTTTACATCTTCATCATTTTGATGCAGAACCGTTGGACGGGTGAGACTGGATGCATTCTTTTTAGTACACTTTTTCCTCAGTCCATTGCCACCAGGAACTAGAGCTCATATTTTCATGAATCTGTTTTAGACTGAGAAACTACTAATATTGATTCTCAGTTTTTCTACTGAAAAAGTCAGGCTTTAGGAAACATTATATACTCAAAAAAAGCAAAGTGAATTGGATACTCTTACATAGCAGTGGCTTTTGCAGTTTTCAAGTAAATTAATGGCGTTTTCATTCATTTCAAGTGTAATGGGATGTGGCTTATTAGTCTGTAATGGCTTACAACTTTTTACCAAGCTAAGAATTCACTTTTCTTCTTCACTCAGTGATCCTGAGATTGGTCAGGCTCAAGATGACAGCCCCGTGGGACTAAGGCAGACAGAGCACATGCCGACCACGTTGCCCCTCAGTGGAAGCTCGTCCTGCAGTAATTCTGACTGGCTGCAGTCACATCCTGGCGTTTCAGACCTCAGGGCTCCTCCTGGTGAGCACCGCCAGCTCTGCTTCTGTTTCCTCGTTGCCGTCTTCTCCCACCTTTTCTTTCTCTGAAACCCACATGCACAGAGTCAGCATGGAACTTAAAGTCCAAATCCCTGGGTCCAGTTCCCGCCATATTCTGCACACTATTTTGATATGGCTGTAGGAACTTAAATCTCTCTTTTTGTTTCCTTTTTGATAAAATGAAGACTAATAAATTATATGCAGTTATTACTAATTCCTATCAAATAATTAAGAATAGGAGCTTTCTTTGAAGTCACTGTTGGGATTTTCAACAGCATGAAGTTCAACTTCAGATTTAAAATTTTCTTTTGATCCCCACATGACAGTCTTGTGTATCTGCTAATATGTACTGATTTGTTTGTGTTTGTCTAATCTTTTAGTGATCTATAGGGGAAGATGAGTTTTTACAATATAATGCATTGTTCAGTCTTTGAAGAGCTCTCATAAGGAAGAGGTCAGTTTATCATCTAGTGTGGTTCTTTTGTGTTTTTTTGTTTTTTATGGTACTGGGGATTGAACTCAGGAGCACACAACCACTGAGCCACATCCCCAGCCCTATTTTGTGTTCTGTGTAGAGACAGGGTCTCACTGAGTTGCTTAGCAACTCGCTGTTGTTGAGGCTGGCTTTGAACTCCCATTTCTCCTGTATCAGCCTCCAAACGTGCAGGGTTTACAGGTCTAGGGGGGTTCTTTCTAGATTACTTTTCGTTACCATGTGTCTGTGTGGTTTCCTTTCTCCAGATGTGCCAGATCATGTGCTAAGGGTTTTTAAGGTAAGGAAACCACAGCGAAGGAAGTGGTCATTCAGGCCATCAGGGAGTTTGCTGTTACTGCCACCCCAGATCAATACTCACTGTGTGAGGTCTCAGTGACACCCGAGGGAGTCATCAAACAGAGAAGACTTCCAGATCGGCTTTCCAATCTTGCCGATAGGATGCAACTGAGTGGAAGGTACACACTATCCTAGTGGATTTATGGTCCCCTCTAGAAACCCACATCAGTGTCTAAGAGATGAATACTTTAAGGATATTTGTAATTGGCTAAATATCCATACAATTTAAAAGCAAGTACCCCACCATGAGTTGCTGTCTCAGAGTAAATGCACACAGTAGACTGCTGGCCCTCACAGGGAGCTCTTAAGCACTTGTCAAGGGCACTGTGACCTGAAGGTTGTTATCAACAGCCGGCGTAGGAGCAGCCCCTCCTCAGGCTGGCCTGAGTATACCTGCTGATAAAACAGTAGAGGGGGCTTGAGGTAAAGCCACAGAGTGTCCCCTGCTGCTCTGTTCTCTTGGGACTGTGCATTCTCAAACAGATTTTTCATCACTTCCAGTCATCACATTCTCCTACATGCCTGATTTCCCAGGAGCTCCATTAGTTCAGGCAGAGGCATCTCTGAGAGTGTTTGACAGAATTATCATCTTATGTCAAATCAGTCATTGTACATGACACTACAGAAAGCAGCCCTAGACTCTGGAACCCAACTTAGGTGCTACATAACTTGGTCCCTTGCTGGATAACTGCCTGTTTCCCACGTTACATGCAAGAAAACATTGTGCTGATTTTGTGATTATTTTCAGTGACTTGTCAATTGTTGGGGATATGTAATTTTACTCTCAAACCACAAATAACAAAACATTGAAAAAAGTAGTTAAGCTTTGGCTCTCTGACTGAAAATTGAGTTTTCACAAAAATAAGGGTTTTCCATTTTTTATGGTGTTCCATTGTGTAATTTTTCATGTTACAGATCTAACCTATGATTTAATTCACCCAAAATTTGTTTTATAGCCATCAATTGAAACTTTCTTACTCCTCACGTTTATTTCCACCTCAATACTAGTGGATAGTTTTATTTTAGGAAGTTGGTTTTTCTCAATTATCATTTGAATGTACATTGATTTATTAGTAATAACAACAGAGTTCTTCAGATCTCCAGGGACCTACAAGTTGGTGATTCACATTCATTGTACAGAAAATTATGTATGGATGCCTGTCGTGGGCTTCACGAGTCATCCAAATGGAGCGTTAAACCTGTGGATGTCAAAAGCCCAAGGTTCATTATTTTGCCCTAGATGTTTTGTGAAACATGCAGAAGAACAGCTTAGTGGACCTGCAATGGTTCCTCATTTATAGAATTGTACTTAGAGAAAGCTTCTGCCCACCTGAAATGGATGAAGGAGGGAGGGAGGGAGGGAGGGAATAGCAGAGAGCACTTTCCTAAATGCTGTTCTCACTAAGTTGCCTAAAAGGAGAGGCACTGGCTGTGAGTTTTGTTTTATGTTGTTCTAGTCATAAGATCACATGAGGGAAATACCTTTTAGGTTTCTTAGGGATTTTAATAAAATAAAGAAACTTCATCTGATCTAATCTGGGCTCATCAATTCAGATTCTCTTTTCACCCTGGGAACGTGGAGTGAGGCCCTGGGTCTGATTTTTCCTGCTTCCACCCACGGAGCCTGTGCCCTTATTTAAACTTAAAAATAGCTATTTTCTTCCGTCTGTAGGCAAAAGGGTGGTATGATTTAGAAATCAGGAAAGGAACAGTGAAAAATAATTACAGTCAGTAAAAATGTGATTCATTCTTCTCCCTCTCTGACTCCTGGGTTCTGTTGTCTGCAATAGGTTCAGCACCCCACTGTCCATCCTGGATAGACATCATTCTTCCACGATTCAATTCTGTTTTCTCTCATGCTTCCTCTAAAATGTAGCCTTATTCTTTCCCAGATATCCTGAGACTTCTGCTCAGGCTTGGCTATCTAATACACTTCTGCTTTCACAGGTATTATCTCAAAAACAACATGGAAACAGAGATGCTGTGTTCAGACGAGGATGCCCAGGAGTTGTTGCAAGAGAGTCAGGTCTCCCTCCTTCAGCTCAGTCCTGTGGAAGTGGCCACACAGCTCTCTCTGCGGAGTTTTGAACTCTTCCGTAAGATCGAACCTAGGGCTGTGGTCTGGGGGAGCAGGTGCCCAGCGCGGGAGACCTGGCTGCGTCCTGGCTCCACATGGTCTCACACCCGTGAATAAAGGTGTGACACTCAGGGACATGGACGATGGCATGCTGGGCTGTGGTCAGGGCAGCAGGTGCCCAGCGCGAGAGGCCTGGCTCCGTCCTCGGCTCCACATGGTCACTCCCGTGAATAAAGGTGTGACACTCGGGGACATGGACGACGGAGGGCTGGGCTGGGCTGTGGTCAGGGCAGCAGGTGCCCAGCGCGGGAGGCCTGGCTCGGTCCTGACTCCACATGGTCACACCCGTGAATAAAGGCGTGACACACGGGGACATGGACGACGGCGTGAGCACGGCTGCAGAGGAGGGGCAGCGGAGCCGAGGGGACAGCGCGGACGCTGGAGCTGACGGCGGGGGACTACGCGCACCCGCGCAGGCTCCCGCCCTCCAGCTCCGCTGCCGCCTGGAAACGCCGCAGTCCTCGAGGGGACATCCCTGCCACACAGCTGCGTGTCTTCCCCGCCGTCGCCGTCCAGGGGACCTGAGGACACGGGCACGGTCTGGGGTGGCGGGCGGCCCACGACGGCCCGGCCGAGGCCTGACCTCCGCAGCAGGAGCGGGAACCTCGGGCTCCGCGGAGCCGGCGGGGGCGCGGCGGCAGGTCGGCAGGGCTGCACGCCCTCCGCAGGCCTGCAGGCGGCGCTGTGCTCCCGACCCACGCAGGCCCGGCCGCCGTCGCTGGGTGACGCCGCCGCGCGTGGCGAACGTGGTGCGTGGGCGGCGGCGACCTGCGTGCCTCCGCCATCTTGGGGAGGGAGGCGGAGCTCCTGGCGGGCGGCGGCTGGGCTGGTCCGGAGCGCGGGCGCCACCTGTGCTCGTCCTCCTGCAGGCGGCGCTGCGGGCCGAGGCTCCGGTGGGAAGGGCCGCTCGTGCTGGTGGGCGGGACTCTGGCCCTGCGGGCAGAGCGGACGTGGAGGCCCCGCTGCGGTCCCCGGGCGCATCCTAGGAGGCCCCGCGGAGGTCGGCGCGCTCGTCCCGAGGGCCGGCAGGACGCCGGGGCACGTGTGCAAGGTGAGGCGGGCTGCCGTGTCCCCACCTGCCGGGGTGGGCGGGAGCGCCAGGGATGGAGTCAGTGCTGGAGGACGGAGGGTCCAGGACGGTGGCTTGTGAGACCCCCTGTGAGGGGGCAGCTGCACCGGGCGGCGCTCCTGCACGGGGAGCCCCAGGGCGGGACGAGGTGTGCAGCCCAGGTGTGCGGCAGAGGGACCTGGGAGGCAGGGACCGTGTGCACAGGCTGCTGCACGGGGAGCCCCAGGGTGGGACGAGGTGTGCAGACTGTGCAGCCCAGGTGTGCGGCAGAGGGACCTGGGAGGCAGGGACCGTGTGCACAGGCTCCTGCACAGAGAACCCCAGGGTGGGACACGGGGTGTGCAGCCCAGGTGTGCGGCAGAGGGGCCAGAGAGGCAGGGACCGTGTGCACAGATGCTGCATGGGGAACCCCAG